>APFE031344134.1:119932-136829 GCA_000404065.3 Pinus taeda | reverse complement strand
TATATATATATAACGGATTAAGGATGAAGGATGAGGCATTAGTCAGAAAGAGAGGAGGCACGATGGCTAGGGTTACGGATCTGCTCAGCGCCGTCATCACACTACAGTTCAACAATGGGGGGCAAGCACTTTTGCATGCAGCTCAGTAAGGGCATGAGCAGCCATGCGTTAAAAGAGGAGATCCAGGGTCACCTTGGAACCCCAACTCAATATCAAAACCTTATATATTTTGGATATAGTATGCAGGACAACCAAACACTCCAGTACTACGGCATTGCCAACGAATCCACCATTATTCTTAATCTTCGATTGCGTGGCAGAAGCACTAGTACGAGCTCTAAAAATACAGGTTCCTTTCGCGATGCAGTGAAAGGAAAGGAAAAAATGAAAAATAAAGCAGCACCACCACCAGAGCTACCAGGACCTTACATTGTTGAACAAAATCCAGAATCACCAATGCTACTAGTATCTATGCCAGAGGTAACTAGTCTACACACAGATCTATCCAAAAATGTAGTTATTTGTAGATTTAATGGTTTTTGGCCAAAATCAGATGCCCTGCACCAATGGATTTTTTCAACATGGACAGCTAACTGTGAAATTTACCTATGCCCTAAAGGGTTCTTCATAGTTAGATTTAACACAGAACAAGAACGAGACAACATTATCAATCAGGGGCCTTGGTTCTGGGGCAGTGCTGGCCTCTTCATCATCCCCTGGTATGCTGATTTCGACGCTAATACAATGAAAGTTTCAACTATGCATGTATGGGTAAGGCTACATGGTCTCCCTCTACATTTTTGGCATCACAAAATACTAATTGCCATTGGGAACTCTCTGGGGAAATTCCGAAAAATGGATGAAGATGGAGCTATTAGGGGAATATTTACATTTGCCAGAATATGTGTAGAAGTGGACCTGAGTCAAGGGCTACCTAATCATATCAATTTGAACATCAACAATTCTCAATGGATACAACCGCTCGACTATGAGAACAAAGCGTTTCGGTGCAGGGGCTGCATGCAAACAAGGCACCTTCAATATGACTGCCCATTTGCTCGAAAGGATCCCAGGAGAACCAAGAAACAACAAAAAAAGCCCATAGGGTGGCAGCATACAGACCCATTGGAAGAAGAAGAAATAAACAAGAATCCTACAGAGAATCAGACAGAACCTGACACTCAAACGAGACAGAATTATACACAGGAAGAGATCGCCCCAATTACTCACTTGGGGCCACACATTTCAGATCTACAACAAGAGCCACAAATGGAAGTAAGTGGCATCAAGCGAACTCATGGATCAGAGGGCTCAGAATCTGACAAAGAACTTCCATTGATCCCAATGGAAAATCAGCTAGATATTATCACACCCACTCCTGACACTGGTGGTTGGAGACAAGTGGAGAAGAAGGGAAGAAAAGTTTAGGCTTGCTCGAACTTATTTTTTCCATATTGTTATTTCTGTTGGTTTCCTGTCATTATAGGAACAACCATCTGCTATTTTGTGTTTTTATTTCTGTTTGCTGCCTGACATTACAGGAACGGCCATCTGCATATGCTTCAAGCATCTACAAAATGTAATTTTATCAATATAAATAAAATTACAACTTTTTTCTACGGGGAAAAAAAAACAGATTAAGGATCTAATTATTAGGGACTATTAAAGGAAAAAATTAATTATATTTTAAGATAACAAATCAAAGGTAGAAATTAAGATTAAAGATCTTAATAGAAAGAGGCCAAAGCAATGAGGGGTGGAGGGGGCTTGAAGGAAAGAGAAATAGAAATTTAAATGATAATGAAAAGTAATGAGGAGGAGCTAGATTAGCAAACTAATGAAAATTAGAAGAAATTTGGGAGGAGGGTGAGGTTAGAAAGAGATAAAAGACTAGCAAAGGGGCAAGAAAAATAAATAAAAGCTAAAAGATGAATGGAGGGGAAAGAAAACCAAATAAAGAAAAATAAATAAATGAGTGAGTTGATGGATAATTGGCTTCCAAGGTCAGTGTAGCCTATATCCATCTTCCATATTGAAATTAATAAATTACTTATTGATTTTGAAAGCTTCTCGAATGATCCAAGAGTTATAAAGATGAGCAGAGGTGCAAGAAAGCAAACCAAAATAAAAATAAAAATAAATCAATGAGTGAGTTGTTGGATGACTGATTGCTAGGATTGGCTTAGCTTATCACCATCTTCCATATTGAACTTGTTGGTGTTCTTCTCAGTTTTGAGAGCTTCCCTAATGATCTAAGAGTTATAAAACATAACAAATATTAATAGTTTAGATTGATCAAAACATATGAGATGATTAGAATCAAAAGAGTGCTCAAGGATTGAAGACTTTAGTCAATGATGGTTGATATCATTGAAGTTCTCTTTAAGATGAGCTTTGAATATTGACCATTCTATCCAATGTAATACTTCCTTTAGGAACGAGGAATTTGGTAGACTAATTAATCTAGCATGGGGCCGGACTTGTCTTTGGCTGACCAAAATAATTGCTTAAGAAATTTATGGAGTTTAAATATCATTTTTTATTTTCCATTTGGCCAAAATATTAGCGATGATATCAATGGATCCTTTTATGTCTCGAAGAGAGACCAAGCTAGTGGGATAAGAGGAACCAAAAAAGTTGGACTTAGGGTTTGTGGTGGCATGAAAGGATTTTTTAATCTAATAGGAGGTGTAGATTAATAAATCCTTTTACGCTACCACAAACCCTATGTCCAGCCATTTTGGTTCCTCTCTTCCCACTAGCCTGGTCTCCCTCCCATACATAAAAGGAATGACTAATCTCATTAATAATATTTTGGACAAAAAGGGCATACAAACCTTATTTAAACCCCATAAAACTATTAAGAAAGTATTCTAGTTATCCAAATATAAGTATGACTCCATGCTAGGTTCAAGAGTCTACCAACTTTCTTGTTCATGTAGGAAGTCTTACATTAGCCATACTAGTTGACCCTTCAAATTTTGTCTTAAACAACTCATTGTTGATACCAATCATCATTGGTTTTCAAAGTCTTACATCCCTAAGGACTCTTTTAATTGAAAGATATCATCTATTTTGATCAATCTAAAATCTTAACATACGTTCCTTTTTACGACTCTTGGATAATTTGCGAAGCTCTTGATAATAAGTAGCACCCCAACAACTTCAATAGGGAAAATGGCTATAGGCTAAGATAATCTTGGAAGCCGATCATCCATCAACTCACTCACTAATTTATTTTCTTTTATTTGGTTTTCTTACCCCTCCACTCACCTTTTATCTTTTATTTGGTTTTATTGTCCCTCTACTCAACTTTTACCTTTTACTAACCTCACCTTCCTCCTAACTTTCTTCTATTTTTTATTAGTTTGTTGATCTTGCTCCTCTTTGTTTCTTTTCGTTATAATTTAAATTTCTCTCTCCCTTTCCTTCAAACCCCCTCCCTCCAACCTCCTTGCTTTGGTCCATTTCTATATTTTGTTTCTTAATTTGATGTGTGACATACTACCCTTGAAAGGATGTGTGTGTGTCAATTCCTTTAATGAATACTTTGTGTCCTTTTCTATTTAAGGGCTCGTCAAGGCTCATTTACAGATCATTAATCTTTGTAGTCCTTGATGACGGGTGGGTGTCCACCCAAAACTTTGGACAAGTTAAATCTTTTATATAATTTTCTTCTTGAAATTATTGGCAACTTGAGTAACTACGAAAATACGCATTCACTTATAACTAACCTTTACATAGAGGTATATCTCAAGGAGATAATATTATTCGAGAAGCAGTGTATAAACCTAAATAAACAAGTTGTTAATTTTGCATTTCTCAAATGATGTCATGACATTGAAATTCTTCCTTCTTTCACTAGAATTCAGTGTCCTCAAAAAATAAAATATCTTTCTCACATCTTCAACAAGACAAGTGTAGAAATCCTACACACAAAGATCCATTTTACTAGGTATGAACTCAATAAACTATCCCTTAAAGTTTATTATCTTCATCTCAAACTTTCTTCTTTAATTTAGTTTGACATTTGGGTTGCTAGTGAAAATCAATATTTTATCTCTGCTTTTTTTTGTGAACCTTCCTCCAAGAATCATATTTGAAGGTTCTCTAAGATCCATTCTAATCAATATGGGACTCCTCTTAATTCTCATTCTAATCGCAGATCAATATTTGGTCCACTAATTATTTTTCATCAGATGAATTTTTTGTCAACAATATTACTTGTTCAAGATCTTTTGTAGCCAATGAACCTTACAGTCATGTGAGCTCAAGACAACCTAAGTTGGGTTTCTTCCAAGAGCCTTCCCATGTCAATTTTGAATCTCTCCCTCCCCATTCTACCTTTTGGAACAATTACCCACAAGATATTCTATCAAGTTATACCCCTCGCTAACCTTCCATATGAAATAGCTTTTAGCAGACTAGTTTGTCTTGAGATTTGGTTTCAAATACATAGCTCTCTATGGGCATATATATTCCTTCCTCCACCACACCAAGATGACTTCCTGCATTCAAAGGACATAAACTATAGATTTAATTCTTGTCTCCAATATTTAACATTCTAAGGTTGAGTTCCTTGATGCCACAAATCATTCCTCTGTTGGCACTATGTTTCAATCCACCATTTCTTTGATTTAACCTTAATGATCTGCATTAGAAAACCTTAACCCATATGAAATTTATTCCCTAATTAATGGAAACCCTATCTCCTCTCCTTTATATTTACAAGAATATGCCCCATAATTATTTAATCTTAAACCTATTTACCCTAATATTAACTCTTCATCCCCTATTTATAATAATGCTAAAGTTATGTTTGTCTCAGTGGGGCAGCTCAATTGGTAATCTACGATTTGTGAAATTGTTGAAACTCGAAAGACCCAGATTCAAATCCCTCTATTTACAGCATGGATTATGAAGAAGAGGACAAGTCATAGACCACCAGAGGCTTACTAGTAGTTACATGTTAGGCGAGTTGTTGAGTTCCTTTGGGTCACAAAAACAAATAATAATAATGATAAATTTATTTCATCTCTTGAGGTATTTTTTAATTACCCTATTTACCCTAAGTGTGTTGGTAATATTTCTACCACTTCTTCTAATAAACCCTTTTTTATTAATGAAAGTTCCTTTCATTTGAGCAAAAATGATCAAATTAACAATGATCTATATAATACCATCTCTATCTGTGGGATCAACCTCCTCTTTATCAAATATTCCTTTGATTTCATTCCAAAAACAAAGAACGTCCATGCTGATGAACAAACCATTTTCATTAGTTTTGACATTGTTTCCCTATTCATAAAAATCTTGGTTCCTGAAGCCATAAACCTAATCTCAAAACTGGTAGACTTTGAAACCCTCAACATGGTTCAATTTTTCCTCTCCTCCACATTCTTTTCTTTCAATAGTATCATTTATGAGCAAAAAAAAGGTACAACTATGGGTTCCTCCCTATCTCTAGTAGTAGCTAACATCTACATGGAACACTTCAAACCATAACACAATTCTTGTCATCAAAAGATGAAGTGATAGTATCAGTTTGTAGATGAGACATTTGTAATATCGAAACATGGCCTACCTACTCTAAATGTATTTCTCTCTCATCTTAATAACATTTCTAAACATATTTAATTCACCATGGAAATTGAATTTAAAAAATACCTACCTTTTTCATATGTGCTTATTATCCGCCTTCGTGATGGCTCTCTAACCCAATAGGTCTCTATAAAAAAGACCCACACAGATCATTATCTTCATGCCTATTTCCACCACCACCCATCCCAAAAATCAAATATCCTAAAAACCCTTAACTCACAAGCCCTTAAAATCTCTATTCCATAGTTGCTTTCCAAATAAATATCCCACCTAATCCAAGCATTAAAAAGAAATGGCTACACCTCCTCTTAGATTAACAAAACCTTTCATCCCACCACAAACATTAAGTCTAACCATTTTGGTTCTTCTCCTCCCACTGGGCTGGTCTCTCTCCCATACATAAAAGGAACCGCTGATCTATTACTAATATTTTTTCCAAAAGGAACATAAAAAAAAGTATTTAAACCCCATAAAACTCTTAATAGTATTACAATTAGCCAAAGATAAGTTTGACCCCATGCTAGGTTTATGAATCTCCAAATTCCTCGTTCCTACAGTAAGCATTATATTGGCTAGACTGGTTGACCCTTCAAATCCAACATTAAAGAACACAATGTTGATTATAACAACCATAAAAGTCTGCCACCATTGAGCATTGTTTTAATTCCAAGAATCTCATATATTTTGATCAATCTAAAATATTAGCATGTTCCTTATTGTAACTCTTGAATCATTTGGTAAGTTTTGAAATTCAAAAAGTTCCCCAACAAATTCAATAGGGAATATGGCTATAAGATAAGCCAATCTTGGAATTTGGTCACCCATCAACTTAGTCATTTGTTTATTTTTTCTTATTTGGTTTTCTTTCCCCTCCACTCATCTTTAATCTTTTCTAACTTCACACCCATTCTAAATTTATTCTAATTTTCACTAGTTCATTGATCTAACTCCTCTTGGTTTCTTTTCATTATCATTTAAATTTATATCTATCTTTCCTTCAAGCCCCATCCATCCCTCCCTCCTTGCTTTGGTCCCTTTGTATTAATATCTTTAAACTTTTTGCTTATAACAATCTATATATTTAATCTTTGTATTATATATAACTAGTATTAAATATATAATTATATAATAATAATATAAGAGACTCAGATACAATTATATGAAAATGGGACAGTGACGGGTTCTAGCTTGTATAAAAATATAAGAATACAAAGGGTTGAATAAGGAGTTTTTGGATTAACATGGGCCTTATATAAGGCTTAACATGCCCCTCCCCTTCAAAGAATTGTTTTCCTCAACACTTGACGATTTGTGGGTGTTTTTGCATGAAAAAATCATCTTCCCATGTCACTTCTTCCACTAGTAGGTTTTTCCATTTGATGAGATACACAGTAATTTATCAATTTCTTAGATTCTTAGTCCTTATTTCCAAAATTATTTCTAGTTCTAGTATTATTCCCCCTTCTTTAATCTCTATCAAAAGAGTTTAGATTGTGATCTTATCACCAAGTACCTTCTTTAAGCAAGAAATATGGAAGACTAGATATACACATGAAGATGGAGGTAGCCTTAGTTTTTAGGCCACACTTCTAATCCTCTACAACACCTTATGGGGACCATAATACTTTAGAGCTAATTTATTATCCTTTCTTTTCTTGAGGGACATTTGTTTATTTGGTTGTAGTCTCATAAATACCTAATAACCCATTTCAAATTCCCTTTCACTACAATGTTTATATGTTTGTTGTTTCATCATATTTTGCATCATAACTAAGTTATCCTTTGGTAGTTTGAAAACCTCTGGTTGGTGTTGGATATGGTCCTCTACTACTTGAGAATTTATAGCCCCTTTTGAGTTTGATGTGATGTATGGAGAATGGTATCCATAAAGTTCCATAAATGAATATATTTTTGATGAATTATGGAAGGATGTATTGTACCACCATTATTCCAAGGGCAACCATTTTACCCATTGTGTCTATTTATCACATGCAAATAAAAGTAGATATCCTTCTAGACATTTATTCACAATCTCAGTATTCCCATCGGAATGTGGATGGTAAGGTGAGTTATGACCTTATTGAGTACCCAAGAAAGAAGAATATTCAGTCCAAGAATTTCCAGTGAAAATTGGATCTTTGTCACTTAGAATAATATTTGGTATTCCATGTGGCTTTTGGACTATTTCTATGAATGCTTCTACCATAGTATTTTCTTTAAAAGGATAAGGAAGAGAGAGAAAATGGGCATACTTTATCAGTCAATCAATCACTACCACAGTGACACTCTTTCCTTCAAATTATGGTAAACTTGTAATAAAAACCATTGAAACTTCTTCCCAATGCTAGCTTAGTATGGCTAATGGATGAATGAGCCCTGGAGCCTTGGTAGTATCTCCTTTCTTTTGTTGGCATACCACGCATTCCACCACAATTTTATGTACATATGCTTTAGTACCTTCCCCAAAAAAATATTTCTTGATCCTAGAGTATCTATTCAACAACCCTGAATGACCTTCTATTGGAGAAGTGTGTAATTCCAATCGGACATTTTGTTTGAGTTGAGAATTCTTACATAAGAGATCATGATGTACCTGTTACCAGGAATAGTGTCCACTCGGATGCTACTATTCCCACTAAGACTGGTAGCTATCTTAGAAACAAACAAGTAAAGTCTATTTTCGCTTTCCTTTATGAAAATAGATAGGAGTGGAACAAAGAAGACCAACCTTGTGTGCTTGATTTCCTCTCCTTCCTGATAGAACTTTGCTGCTTCTTCTTCGTCGACCCAGCTTCAAAGAGCACCTGTGGAATCACAACAACATACTACTATCGAAGAACAAAGATCTTTATTCATAAATAACACAGGACCAGATGTGTGTTAACCATACAAATGCACATATAAGTAAACATATAAGAATATGGAGGAAAACTTGAATAGCTTTATTAAGATGAAAAGTAGCAAGAGGATTACAACCATATGTTCTGACCCAGCATCATCCTCCAGCTAGAAAGCCCTTCTTCACCTCAAGTAAACCTTAGATCACCCAAAATTATGAATATACACTAGAAAACCAACAAAGCTTCTCTATAAGATACAAAATTCCAGCCTCTGGATCTTTGTGATGAGGGATTCATATATAGATGATTAAAGGGAGGTGAGTCATCTTCTGGGGTCTTGATTAGTGTCCTCTCTCTGATATTTTCTACTTCCACTTGGAGAATGGTGATCTCTTACTCATCCCTGGTCGAAAACAGAGAGGCAAGTGTCGGAGGGGAAGCTTCTCGAAGATTCCATGATCTTCCAACTCGCATTTTGTCTCTGCCATTTGTCCATTCCTGACCATCGCACGCTAGAGAGGAGCCATTCAGTATGCATCGCACCTTGTACACTATGAAGGTGATATGCATCGCACCCTTTGCACTGGGTTTTCAGTATGGTCCAGTTTTAACCATTTATGAGTAGTTTTCAGTGGAGAACTTCTGGGAGATGATGTAATCAGCTGACCTTGTTCCTTTATGCAGTGAAGCAACACTTTTAGGGACTTAGGAGCCCTCAGTTTATGGACATTTATGATTGGGGTTGAAGTGCCCAAAAATGTCTATAACAAGCAACCTATTTTTCTTATTTGAATTCATCTTCAAAATGGATTGGGTCATCTACATGACAAAATGATGTAAATAATAAATTCAGAGCAGCGCTGCTATCAACTTCATCTTGCTCACAAATTTCATTTAATTTTCTGAATTTTGGTCTTCTTATGCTTGCTGAAGATGGGCTTGATATGTCACTTAGTGTTGCACTTTGCGGTATGCTTAGAGAAGAACTTGCTCGACTACGTGATGTTATCGTATTATTTGTTGATGACGTTCCTTGTTTCCTGCTTTGTTGTGCTTGAATATGAGTAGAGGGAGTCACTGTTGAGGAATTGTTTGTTGTTGTCAATTCCTCTTTGTCCTCATGTGGTATATATGCTTTCACATTCACTGTCTTCTCTAAATTTCCATCCCATGCTTTCTCTTCTATGAACTACACATCTCTCCTGATTATGACCTTCTTGGTTAATGGATTATAGAGTTTGTATGCATTGGATTCATTACTATATCCAACAAATATACATTTCTTCCCCTTGCTTTCCAACTTCTTCCTCAACTCATCTGGGACATGTGCATATGCAATACATCAAAAAACTCTAATGTGTGTGACACTATGCTTTCTTCCACTCCATGCCTCTTCAAGAACTATGTTCTGGATGCTTTTGGTTGGACATATATTCAAGATATATGATGCACAAGCGACAACTTCAGCCCAATAATCATTTGGTAAATGTTTTGCTTTCAACATACTCCTTTCCATTTCCATAATGGTCCTATTCTTCCTTTCTGCTACACCAATTTGCTGAGGTGTATACCTTCTTGTAAATTGCTTGTAAATTCCACGCTCCCTACAAAATCGAAGGAAGTCATTTGAGATGTATTCGCCACCTCTGTCAGTCCTAAGGATTTTGATGTAGTGTTCACTTTTCTTCTCAACAATATCTTTGTATTGGCAAAAGTGCTCAAACACTTTACTTTTCTGTTTTAGGAGATAGACCCATGTCTTCCTTGTGTAGACATCTATGAAGGTCAATAAATAGTCACTGCAACCAATTTATGGTGTCTACATTGATCCACATAAATCTTTGTGGACAATCTCCAAAGGTGCCTTTGCCCTTACTGACTTTCCTGTTGGAAATGTCTCTCTATGTTGCTTGCCCAAGATACATCCTTCACATAGGCTATCTGGTTTTTCTATGAGTGGTAATCCCTTCACCATGCCTTTCCTATGCAATAAATTTAAACCTCCAAACTTGAGATGTGCAAATCTCAAATGCCATAACCAATTCTCATCTTTGACCTCTGCTTGAAAGTTTACTTGTATGACAGCTGCATCTTTTCTTCCATCCTCTTGTGAGTTCATTGATAGTTTTTGTTGTGCACCTTCTTCCTTCAAATATGATCTTATTTTTAGGGGAAACATTATATTGTTTGTCATATGAACCTTTGCAATCAACTGTCTACTTGGAGGCCTATCCAAAATTGTGCACTCATCATTTTTGAAGAAGACATTGTAGCCCTTTTGCATGAACTGTCCAATGCTTACAAGGTTATGCTTTAGACCAGGAATCAAGTAAACATCTAAGATGTACTTCTTCTCTCCCTTCTTTGTTTAGATATTAACTCTTCCTTTTCCCATGACAGAGACTTCGCTATCAGTGCCTAATGTCACTTCAGATTTCACACTTTCATCTAGATTGGAAAAAATTTCTATGTTCCCTGACATGTGGTTACCAGACCTCGAATCTAGATACCATACATCACTTTATTTTTATTGTGCTACATTACAAGCTAAAAACTTGCTATCATGGTTCTGATTTTATTTTGTGAAATTTACACTTGGTTTGTTACCTATGTCATATTGCTTCTTCCTACATTCATTTTCATAATGACCATACTTCTTACAGTAATGACATTGGAATTGAGATTTATCATACCTCTGACCTTGTGCTTGAATTTGGCTTGGGCCTTGACTTGGATTTTGATTGTTGCCCCTTGCACTTGAGCTTGAAGGGCTACTTCTTCCCCTTTTGTGTGGGCTTCTTCTTCTTCCTCTAATATATGATCTTGCTCTGCCTCTACCTTGACCAAAGGAAACTTGTGTCTTGAAAGCATGCTCCAATGAGGAGCTTGTTGCTCTATTCATTCTATGTTCATGAAAAAACAATGATGCATGAAGCTCATCCACTGAGAATTGTGAGAGATCCTTTGTCTCTTCTGTGGCCACAACAATGGCATCAAACCTTGCTGGAAAAATTCTCAAAACTTTCTCAACTATTCTCCTTTCTTCAAGTGTCTCACCATGAGACCTGATTTGAGTAACCAACCCAATTACATGTGTAGAAAAAGAGTCTACATTCTCAGACTCTTTCATACAAAGTGTTTCAAAATATCTTCTCAACATTTGGAGCTTTGTTGTCTAGACTTTTGCCATGCCTTGGTAGGTTGTCTGGAGGGTGTCCCATGCTTGCTTGGACTTCATTGCTACTGCAACCCTTGGGAAAATACTTTCATGAATTGCTTGAAAAATATAGAACAGGACTTTTGAATCCTTCTTCGTGTTGTCCCTCAACAAATCCCTTTCTGCTTGAGACGAGGCATTGTATGATGTTGCATCTGCTGGTTCTTGAAAACCATTCTCCACCAAATCCCAAATGTTTTGAAAGGAAAACAGGGCCTGAGGAATCTGAGGATTAGTCAAGCTTGTGCTTGATGTTTCTATTTCTGAGTGTAAAAAAAAAATTCTACCTACTGGTAAATATGCTAAAAAACAATCTTCCCTCAAAACAATTTTAACTACTAGTAAAAAAACACGTGTTTCTACACTAGTAGAGTTTAACCCGCTATGATACCATGTTATAAAAATTTCACTCGGTAAAGGAGAGGAGTCTCACTCACAAATTCAGTTGCGGAAAAGTCAACTGGCTCACAAATAGGTTGGGGCGAGGATATTGCAACCACACAGGGACTTAATTAAAAGAGAAATTTTAGGCACAACAAAACAGAGTAAAACAAAAGAGGATCGCAACCACATAGGGACTTAATTAAAACAAGAATTTTATGCACAACAAAACAAAAACAAAAAAGGGACCTTACCGTAAATTTACTTGTGTAAGATTAATACCATAAAGCAACAAGCAACACTTTATATTATATGTCAAAACATAAAGAAATACATTCACATGATAAACGAAGGCTATCAAGGGAAAAAGAAAAAAATTAATACCCAACATGGGCGAATTTACATAGTAAATGGTTTTCTGAACTTGCAGGGGTTGTGGAGTGTGGCCAACAGTGGCGGAGTGAATGTTTGCCTATACTTATTTACTAATCTTCATTAAATGCTTTAACTACTGTGATGTGTTGCGAAATAGGCTCCAGTGTACTTCTGCTTTGACATCAGTGAAGATAGCGATGGTGATCTTGAGGGGTGTGTTGAGGGGTGTGATGATGTAGAGAGGTAGGGCAACCTCGTGAGGAGTTATGTTCCGATGACGCAGATAGAGAGGGCGACGAATTAGGGGACACGTAGCTCATTTGATGGTGATTCAGCGGTGGTTTCTAATAATTTTGGTTTTGGTTTGTAGTTATTGATGTCTAGCATGTACTTGTACCTTTTCAATCTTCCTATGTGAACTGATTTATTGTATTTTTATATAAATGATAATGTGCTATTACAGTAAATTAAGTTATTTTATTTGATATTTCTAATTTTATTTTATGAATCGAAAATAATTATATTTATATTTTTTAATTTATACAAATAATTATATCAAGGCCGTAAGTTTTATTTTTCAATTTTTTTTTCTTTTTACTTTATTTATGGAAAGACTATATCTATGAATTGAGTGTGGCTTTTCTTATTAAAATAATTATGATTATAGACATGTTTATTTTAGAATAAGATATTTAGGTTGGTGGATTATAGGGATTTAATTTTGTATGAATATTTTTTAGTGGTTATCTATAAAAATGTGAGATTTATCTTAAAGATAGCTATATGTCTTTTTTGCTTTCTAATTAATTTAAAAAATGTTATAAAATTAATTGAATAGAAATATATATATAAATATATTTGATTTTTGAAATGATTTTACGGTTATTTGACATGCGAATTATGCAAACTTGGTTTATTTGGACAATGCGATAATGAAAACTTATTGTACAAGTTAAGATTCTATACGACAGTAAGCCAATATGCATTGATTAAGATTCTTGTTACACTAGTTTTTAAAATGCTTATAATATTGCATGATTAAGATTCTGTTACCCTATTTTTAGAATGTATATATGTTTAATTCATATATTAATTATTTTTATAATTATTAGTAATAATAATAATTTAAAATAAAGTTATAATTTAGTTCATTTCCATTTTTTTATCCAAGAAAAGTGAAATGTATCATGACATAAATAGGTTGATGATTATGATGGATTAACGCTTATCTAGGCCATCAGCCATTTAATTTTTTGATTATGCTAATTTTAGTTCGAGTTGTCTTTAGTGCAATTTTTTGGAAGCTTTTCTAGTCTAATTTCTCTAAAATCCAGTAGAAATTTTTTGAAATCACAAATTTGATAAGTAATCCTTACACAATCTCAAAAAACAGTTTAAATAATACAAATCAAAATTTCAGCTCAAAATTTTCGTTGTATAATATTACTAAAAAAAAATCCAAAAATTCTTACTAAAACAACTCCATTTTATTTAATTTAATAAAACACATCATTTCATTTCTTCATAAACTAGCGTTCTTTATTTTTGTCCCTTTTTCTTTTTATAATGCCGAAGACAACCATATTATGATATAACTGATGGCATTAGGCACACCATTTGTGTTTTCCTCCAATATTTCGATCAAGCTATCTGTTTGTATTTTGGACTACTCACAAAAGCACAATCTTTTCTTTTTTGTATGATGGATAATGACGACGTTTATAGAGAACGCTTTTGGCGTTAGCATTCTAATGTTATTCTCACGTGACAATGAGAAGCTCTATTTCTCTAGATGATGTACTTTCACTATTATCAATTGAAAATTGTTTTTTTTAACATTATTTAAAATTTTGTTTATTTATATTCTTATATTTTTTATTAAATTCGATTATATACCTGGGATTTTAATCAATATTTTAATGGAAAATAAAAAATAAATTAAGCATGAATATAATATATTTTATATAATTTTTTCAAAAAGAAAATTTATTTTTTATTTTGAAATGAATTGAAAATAGAATTTTAAATGTTGATGCACATATAATATATAGCTATTCTTTATGTGGTTTAGAGGTCCATTACTAGTATTATTTCCATAAGTTGTACCAAAATTTTAAATATCTATTTCAATTTTACATAGGTCAAATAAGATCAAAAGTTTGAAAGCCTACAAGGCCTTGAAGAAACCAAAATTCCCTTAGTTAATCCATGTAGGACTAGAAAACCTTTATGTAAGTGCAAAGATTCCTTACATACTAAATCTATGGAAAATATGGCCAAAGTTGATCCACACTGAAGATTGGGTGTAGGCTAAGGAATGGGGGAATGTTGAGCTCAAAAGCATTATCTTCCACAACCTCAGTGATGGTGTAAGACCCATATCGAAGTAGGCAAAGCTTGCAGTGGGCCTCAATGAAATGCTCCTTCTACAAATGTAACAAAACTTTGTCATGCACCTGGAACCTGTGTGGCACCCGACGCTGATCCAAATGTTGTTTGTACTTAACATTTTCTTTGTCCAATATGTCATGAACCGGCTGGTGCTGAATGTATTAAATGAAGCTAGTAGTTATGTCAGCTTCAGACTGGAAATGAGTCAAATCTACCTGAGTAGCCGCAAGTGGTATGGAAACATCAATGGGACACAATGGGTAGAATCCCAACCACACCTAAAAGGGGTTGTGGCCAGTTGAGCTATGGAGAGCCTTGTTTTAGCTGTGCTAGACATAGGGGAGGCTTTTATCCCATGTGCGTGGATGCTTCGAGTTGTACATGTGCAGAATGTGCATGATTATCCTTTTGATAACCTCTGTTTGGCCATCAGTTTGGGGGTGGAAGGACTTGGACTTAGTGAGCTTGGTAGCAAGCATTGACTAGAGGCTTGACCAAAATGTACTCAAGAACCTGTTGTCCTGATCTGAGATAATGGAATGCACAATCCCAAAGTGTACCAACACTTATTCAAATAAGAGCTTAGCAGTGGCTTTTGTTGTGATACTCTTCTTGCTGGCCGCCAGAATGGCCATCTTAGAGAACCTGTCGACGACCACAAAAACATCATCATTTCCAGGTTTAGTGGAAGGAAGGCGCAACATGTAATCCATGAAGATGGATTCCCAAGGCCAGCTAGCAGTGAGCATAGGAGTATATAGGCCTTGCTTCTTGATGTTCAGTTTAGCAATGATGCAGGAAATACAAGATTTGATATACCTCCCAACATCCTATTGAAGGTTCAACCAATAAGATTACTTATGTAACACAGCCACTATTTTCTCTACTCTGAAATGTCCAACAACCCAACTATAGTGCACCTCCCAAATAATCTTTGCACGCTCACTTGAAGAAGGTGTCCCAAGTGGCATAATAGTGCACACTGGAGGTGAAAATATGAAACTTTCTCTCCTTCCAAGAGCATCTGGTATGTTCTGTCAAATTCTGGATCCCTCTTGTAAAGGTGCAACTACCTTGAATTCTTGTGTCCACAAGGCTCGAGGAGAGTGGTTAGCACCATAACTAGTGGTTGGCTGAGACAATCTGCAAAATTAGTGGTGTTTCCCTTATTATACTTGATGTTCAAATGAAACTATTAGAGATATGTGGACATTTTTTTATGGCGATCGCTCTGCAGCTTTCCTTATGTCTGTATGAACTACAAGGGTTGGTGGTTTCTGTGGATGATCATTCCCTTCCCTAGAATGAAATGCTTCCATTGTCAGCAGGCCTGCACAATGGAATACATCTCTTTATCATAAGTGGGATACTTTTGGACTCTATCTGAAAGTGCCTCACTATGATATGCCACTGGATGTCTATGTTGGGTAAGAACTACACTAATAGCATAGTCGAAGGTGTCTGTCTCAATTTCAAATGGTTGCTACGGGTCTAGTAATGTGATCGCTAGTGCAAGGAAGAGGCGATGCTTCAACTCGACAAACGCCTTTTGTTGGTCTTCAGGCCGAAAGAAGTTTGTTTTCACTCTGCCCTTGGTGACTTGACTCAAATACCAAGTGATATGAGAGAATTACAACACGAACTTGCGATTGAAATTGGAAAGACATAGACAGTTGTGGAGTTCTGTTAGAGTGGTTGGTGCTAACTGTTGGTCACTTTAATTGTTTATTAATTAAACAGTCGAGTGCCACATAAATTGTCAACCCGGGAAAGTCTGATTATTTCAAAGGTGACTACGTACTGTATGTACTTAATTTTAATAGCATTAAAAAGTTGTAGTATAAATAAATCACACTCTGTTAAACCTTCACTTTGTGTTACAGCAGTTATACTCTATTACAGGAATCAAATAAGAAATAGATAATTGATTGAAGAAAATAAATCTGCAAAAGAAAACAATGATTGTCCTGTAACAAAGGATCAGGGCCCTATCCCCAAAGTAGGAACATTCAGCACCTGCCTCTGTTATCCAGTTCACCAATGCACTCTGTAAATCCTAATCACCAGTGAGCACTCATGTAACAGCATCAAT
>APFE031344134.1:99987-116184 GCA_000404065.3 Pinus taeda | reverse complement strand
GTTCGAGAGAAAGCATTTCTTGTTGAGAGGGAGTGTTGAAAAATGTGCAACAAGAAATGCTAAATTTAGAATGTGCTAAAAATAGCATGTCTAAAAATAGTAGTTTGGCTAGTGAGGTCATTGGCCACATTGGGTGAGAGGTGAAACTACTAAAAATAACATTTCTGGGTCCCTTCCTATTTATAGCATTCCCTAGTCTATCTATAGGAAGTAAAATTAATTTTGGTCTTACCAGCAGTTTGGAATATTAATTAATTAATCTCCATGAGTTAATTAGTTAAGGAAAAACAAACTTGAAGTCTATGTGAGGACATGCAATAGTTTATCTATTAATTGATGAATTTATCCACCAGTTAAAGAGATAAGGATGGGTTGTAATTAGTTGGCTCAGTTAATTGAGTCAAGTCTAGTTAGATTAATTTAACAAGTTGTTAAATTAATGAGATTCAGTTTGTTAATGCTTGCAGGCATGTAACAACTGGTATTTTCAGATAACTGAATATTATAGTTTAAATAACTCATGCATGTCAGCTTTGTCAGAGACCCAGTTGAGATCAGATGTGGGACAATGTACTATCAGATTCTTGGATATTTCTAGTAAGGATTCCTTGCATGGAGAAGGATCTATTATAGGAGATTGGAGGACTTGTGGCCTATATATTGAGGCCTAGGTGGTCCACGATTTTCATCTTCTAATTGAAGATCATCAGGATCTTCTCATTACAGAGAGAGCATGATAGCTATTGAGCTGATTCTTTTTGTATGTTGAAGAGGATTTCCACTTGATTGATAATACAATGTTGGGGTTTTATGTTGGTGCTTTCCCCAGTGATATATTCTGTGTTATGTGTGATTGATTTCTCTTGATCAGTTATGCATGTTTCTACTTAATGTTGCTCATGAATTCGATTATGCTTCCGCTTAATGTTTTGTAGAAGCAGAACAAGTATTATGCTTTAGGACATTGCATATATCGGTTTGTTCTACATGTGAAATTTCTACAATATGCTGTTGTTGTGAATGTGTATTAACCATATACATGCATATATAAATAAGTACACAAGAATATGGAAGGAAACAAGAACAGATTTATTCAGATGAAAAGTAGCAAGAAGATTACAACCATGTGCTCTGACCCAGCATCATCCTCCAGCTAAAAAGCCCTTCTTCACCTCAAGCAAAGCTAGATCACCCAACACTGTGAATGTACACCAGAATACGAACAACACTTCTCTATAAGATACAAAATTCCAGCCTCTAGATCTATGTGATGAGGGATCCATATATAGATGATTACAGAGAAGTGAGTCATCTTTTGGGATCTTGATTAGTGTCTTCTCTTTGATAGTTCCTGCTTCCACTTGGAGAATGATGATCTCTTACTCATCCCTGGTCGAAAATGGAGTGGCAAGTGTCAAAGGGGAGGCTTCTGGAAGACTCCATGATCTTCCACCTCGCATTTTTGTCCCTGCCATTTGTCCATTCCCAACCATCGCATCCTATAGAGGAGAAAATCAGTATGCATCACACCTTGTACATTGGGAAGGTGATATGCATCGCACCCCCTACATTGAGCTTTCAGTATGGTCCAGTTTTGACCATTTATGAGCAGTTTTCAGTGGAGAACTTCTGGGAGATGATGTAATCAGTTGACCTTGTTCCTTTAGGCAGTGAAGCAACAGTTTTAGGGACTTAGGAGCCCTCAGTTTATGGACATTTATGATTGGGGTTGAAGTGCCCAAAAATGTCTATAACACACCTTGTTTAACTTCCTGTAATTAATGTACAATCTAAGAGTACGATCCTCCTTTAAAAAAAATATCGGTGCACCACAATTTGATACACTTGGTTTATTGTATCCCTTTTCAAGCAAATTTTCCTTCAGCTACAACTTTAACTATACTAAATCCGGTGTGCTCATCCTATAAGGTGATTTTAATGTTGGTACTACCCCTGCTGCTGACTCAATAGAAAAGTCTACCTTCTTCTGCAGAGGAAAGTCTGGAATATCTCCTAGAAACACATCCTAAAACTACTGCAATACATGGTACCTCTTGAAGATTTCTTCATCCTCAACATACTCTCCCTTGTCACTAGAAATATGAATTGCAAACATCACACACCCTTTTCTGCAACTATGCTTAGCGTGCATACTTGTGACCATTCTCACTAATTTAGAATTCTTCTTCCATTGCAAGGTTCTCTTTTGTCCATTATCATCCAGGCAATAAATAGCCTTGTCATAGAAATCTACCTTGGTCTTGTGAATATACAACCAATCCATACCCAAAAGCATACTATACGATTCCAGTGGTAGTACATTCTAATGTGCTACTGTAGGCATACAAGCTCTTACCCAGTGATGTACTCTCTTCTTCATACCTGTAGCAAACTCCACCAACCAAGACTCTACATGCACTTCTTTTCTCAAGCCACACTTATCCACCAGGTCAGGATTAACATAAGTATAATTAGATCTAGGATCAATCAAAATGGAAATAACTTGAGAAAGTTTATCTTCCATCACAATGATAGGTTCTTGATGGTCCACCCACCCATTGTCCACAACCGCATAAATCCGAGGAATACTATATCAACAACCCCAATTCTTTGCACCTCATGAGCACTATAGGTCTAAGGCCTCTCACCATGGTATGATGTAAAATCCTTCTTACGATGATCTTTGTCACATATCCAACATTGAAAAAGTGCTCTACTATCACCTCTAGTTTGTTTCTCTTACATGTCCCTTCTCAATTGCATTGAACTTCTTGTAAGTAGAAACATTTTCTTTCTCACCTACATCTTGAGGTTTTCCCCACCTCGGTGGCTATGCAGTCTGAACAATTTTTTCTTTCCAAGCAACCATGCCACTGCATCTTCTAGCTTTTTCACCTCTCCATCAAATGTAAGAGGCTGGAATTTCTTGAATTCCTTGGGTAAATACTCCCTCCTCTTATAAGGATGATGACGGTGATGATTATAATGATGTCTCCTAGGTGAGAAACTAGAATGATGCCCATACATACCAATCCTCTTGTCAGGTGTATCCAATGATTTGCAACCTCTAACTGTGCCCCTTTTAACCAACCTGTATCTAGGCCAAGATCTGCTACCATAGGCTCCATTGGTTTTCTCTTCTTACTCTTGACTGATCCTCAACTATCGTTATCTCTATAACTCTTACAAGATCTGAAGGATTGTTGCATTAGCCTATAGCTACTTCTCCTGAGACATTGCAAGTCTTTCATGAACCTCAACCAATCTATCATTGTCTGCATTGCAACTTCTGATAGCTTCCCTAAACCTCTTTAATGTATCTACTATACCAAGAGAATACTCTTCTTATTGTTGCCCAATTGATCTATAGCGATAGTCATGGGAACTATAGTCTACCATTTTGCTTGTCATCTTGAATTTTCTTCTTCCTACAAGTGTACCATGTCAGATAAACCAAATAAATACAAAAAACAAATCCATACCTTAGTGATGTTCAGGGGAGGCTTATCTCATTTTAAAGATCAGTCCACATTAACATGTACATGTATAATCATAAACGTCATGCATGATGATGCCAGCTGTATACACTGATCCCATGCATGACAACCATAACCTTGACAATAGAAAAATTACCGAAAGAGAATGAAACCATGCTCTTATACTAGCTTGTGGTATCATATATGACCCAAAGAGAGTGCAACCCTCTCTAACACCACCCTATAACATCGCCTCCTCTCACATCTACCCACTTTCACTCCCTCACCCGTAAACATGAGATGAGGGGTTACTATGATATGACTCAACCTCCTAGATGACCTTAAGGAAATGGAGTGAACACAACAAGACCTTATTGGCTTCCTTCAAGTGCCATAGGGCCTCCAAGAGTAACCCAACCCCTCTAGGTGTCCAACCCCTAAAAAATCTAAGCTTTTCCTTGACCCAATGCACTAGTCGTTCCCTTGCCATGATGATCTCCATGCGATTATGTATTCCCAATCGCTCTCACAGGCATGCAACAGTGTGAACGTGGCCTTTTCTGCCAGTGTTGTGCCAACAATTGCGATAATTAAGGCTAATTTTGAGGGTTGGGGCTTATCCTCTACCCAAAAAGCTATGAAACTTCTAGAAATCATAAAAGACATGAAGTTAATGCTTGTAAACCAAAACTGGAACTAGGACATGACCTGACAATCCTCAATCGAGACTGACATTCTGTCAAACACTTGGTATATATGCAACCTATAAGTCATGAATGCAAGTTTGAACATAAGGGACTGAAACCTTTTATGATGTTTAACATGAAGGGCCACTACCTTCTCACACTAGCTATCTTAATGCCAATTAGGTCTTTACTTCATTACTTATTCAGTTATGAGTGAAAACATGAAAATAGTTATGACTAAGATCTATCATAAAACCATGCCTATAAACAACATATAACCAGATAAGTAAAAAGGAGAGAACAACCATTAAAGCCACATAATAATCGGTACATTTCTTTACCAAAAGAAAGATAAACTTATTTTTTATTAACCTACGGAAATTACCAATCGGGTTTGGGACTTCTACGTTCCACCCGACCATAGATTGGCTAAGCCAAATCTCTATTCATCGAATCGCCCTCGTGCCATATTCCAAGAATGAATGTGGGAATCTCATGGGATAAAGACAACCATGGGAATCCACAGGTTAAACCACCTCCACCCTCTCTATACTATGATCACACCTAAATTGGTGCTAAGATCACAAAAATAAACCAAGCTTGTACACCTCAGAACTTATTAACCATCCTTGTCAAATTTTCCTATCTTCACCCTTGGGCTTTACCATGTATCTTGCCATTACTAGTTAAGGGATACCTAAGCCTTTGGGAATTTTCGTGAGACCACCTAACCCAGGATTCCAAAACCATCTGGCAATCCAAAGCTCAACCGAGAATAATCCCATCACACCATGGCTATCTGGAAATGACAAGGATAGGCTAAAATCCATTGTTGAATCCCAGAAAAATCCATGCCAATGACAACAAAAGAACCATATACCAACATACACATACCATGGATGTAAAAACAACTAGAAAATTACACGTGCAATTTGTTACCTACAAGTATTTCCGATAAAGCTATTTGATCCTTTCCTTCCTTTGCTTTCCTTGTCCTTCCTAACTTTTCCATTCCTTTCCTTACTTTCTTACTTCCTTTCTCCTCTTGGTGCTTTCTCCTCTCTGAAACAAATTCCAACAATAACTAACAAAATATTGACAAAAGCTGACAAAAAACTACCCACTGATGCTCTGAGGTCGTTTTATTGATGAAGCCTCTAATTTCTTCAATTTTCCATTATTTTCCTTCATTTTCCTCCTCACATGCAATCTTTGAACTTTCACCTTCCTTTTCTCCTAATTTTCATTATTTTCATAAATAATGTACCAAAAATACCTTTTTTCCTTTCCAAAGTCTTAGTCATTGCCTTCGCCAACTACCCCTTAGCCATAAAACAAAAGAAGTGATGCCCATTAGGATATTGTTAAAGGCAACATGGAGGATGGGTTTTGTTATTATAGGTCCATTTAATATGTAGGAGGCTTATTCTATGGTGAAGAATGTAATGAGATGGAGAATGAAATCCTATATCCTTGGGAATTTAAACCAACAAGGCAGAAGCAACATGCACCATCATGAAGACAAATTGGATATGGAGGTTCACTAGATAATGATGTTGATAGAGGTAGTACTTGAGGTATGGTACAATGGTAGGGGAAAAGTGGTTTGTTTCAACACTTCACTGACTTGAGGGAACTACATCAGCATGTCACAGATGAAACAACTACAAAGTAGAATTTGGGATCAAAGAAGGAAGATCACAACCAACATCAAACTAACTATGCAAAATTGTATCAAAAAAGAAAGTAGCACATCATAGAAACAAGTATGGAATCCTACTCGACTGAGGTTAGGACTGAACCAACAACAAGACCATATGTGTGAGCATAAACAAAACTTTGTCCAACAACAAGACCATTTGTGTGACATAAACAACACTTTGTTTGGGATCCTGGAGGTTTTGACCAGGAGGTCAATATTTTTTTTCACTGTGTGAGTTTGATGTAGGAGCATCACCCTAGGAAATTTATTTTTGGTTAAGACCCCAAGGGGGTCATGTACATTCTATAAAGAAGATTTTATTTTGTATATAAATTAGGAAATTGTAGTAAGAAATCTGGGTTATTGGTATAGCCATTTGGCTCATTGTATTAGTGCCAGTTAATAGGTCGAGTTGCTAGGGTTTTTTAGTGACTAGTTAAATGAGCCTTTACCAATGTAACATGTGTACAATTAAGAATTTGGAAAGTTGATGCAAAGGAAGCAAGGGTAGCAAAATATCTAGAACTTGCACTCAAATTTCATGTGCAAAGACTCTCTGTTTAGCAACTCCCCTTGTTTTTATCATTGTTTTTATCTATAAATACATTATTGCATTATATCATTTATGAATTTAATACATTTAATTAAAATTTGTACACTATCCTCCCTTTTCATCATTAAATTCTCTTAACAATTTAAAAATAACACTTTATAAAATAGCATTAAGCTTAAAACTAAATGAAATGCAGTAAAACTGTATAACCCTTATTAATTTTATTTTTAAAGCTTACCGTTCCAAGCGTGTCCGAGATACAAGTAGAAAGGCTTTGAAATTCCTAGCGTGCCTAAGATCGATGAACTCAAACCAGATAAGTTTCAGAAAGTAAATAGTGATTTCAAAGATGTAACCAACATACTAGATCAAGTCAGGTGTGCTTTAATTATTTTATATAATTATAATTAATATAGATTTATTTTAAGTACTAATTTAATATGAGTTTAGGGAACAAATTTTCTATTTTAGAATTCAAAATTCAATATGTATTTTTTAATAGTTAAAATTGTATTTTTTAATGTTATATAAAGTTTATATAAGACTAAATAAATGTTTTAACTATAAATTTATTTTTTTCATGATTATATATCTTACTCACATTTTTGTTATTTTATTTTTATTTTTATTTTAAAGGAGCAAGTGTCAATTTGACAAAGGGACGTCCAAACTTAAATATTCCCCCATACTAGGCTATAGAGCAAGCCTCTCAGCTCAAAAAGAAGGAAGGAAGGATTTGAAATTCCTAGATTGACTAAGATCAATGGACTCAAACCAGATAAGGAAAAAGCAAATAGTGATCTCAAAAATATAACCAAGACAACAATATCTCAACTAGATCAAATTTCCTTTAATTATTTTATTCAACTGAACTAGAATAGATTCATTTTAAATATTGATCTAACATGAGCCCAAAGAAATCAAATTTCTTCAAGATAAACTATTTTAGAACTCAAAATACAATGTGTAATTTTTTATTATTTAAATTGTATATTTGAATGCTATATAAAACCAAATAAATGTTTTAACTATGAAACTGTTTTTTTTATATATACAATATTATCTTTTCTATTTAAAATATAATTTATTTTTATTTATAAAAAACACAGGTCAATTTGGCAAGAAACATAAACAAACCCATACTAGCTGTAGAAATGACCTACAACACTGGTATCACCATTCAAATGTCTCAAAAATAAAAGATAACAGATACCATATTTCGAGATATGTGAACCAGTGAATGGCAGCAAGGGTATATTCCTTACCTGACATTTAATCATCCATGAAATAGGGCACACAACTGACGAAAATACGGAAAGGCTACTTAACTATTATATTTGTTGTTGTAACGTTTGGATATCCCCATACTCGTACAATGAGTGCTTCCCCTCCACTAAGCGTGAGTAATAATATCAAATATAATCTTCATCAATAAAATTCCTGAACAAAAAGATTATGAGTTTGATCAACGAGTTCCACGGCAGTACCAATCTCTGCATCCAATCCTAATGGACAACCCTATCCCTGTAACTGTTTGTCAATGCTCGATGTTCTACTCTCTTGTATCTCCCATTTGTCATAACTTGGAAGACCAGCTGCAGAATACGAATACGAGTAAAATGTATCATCAAAAGTAGGATATCAAAGTGATTAATGTTCAAGGTTTACCTTTAGTAAATTTAGGTTAATAACCAGAGTGTAAGTAACAAGTTGTAAGATTATTTATTTATTATTGGGTAGATATTTAATTTGATTATTTTTTTATTATTGAGCTAAAAAGTTTATTTTACAATTTAGTATGGGAGATGTGTAAATATGTCACTGTTTTGGACTTAGCACATGTTTCTTTAAAAAAAAATAGATATAATAAAATACAAAAATGAATATACGTTTGTTTAAGTTTATTTAACTAAAAATATAATAAAACATCAATAATCTTACTAGCATGTCCAGAAATAACTAGCATTTGCACCAAATGTTGCAAAAGAAATGCCGTAAGGCTTAAAGTACGGAAATCCATTATCCATGTGGTGTGTGCATTACCTCAATGACCTAAATATCAACATATCTATTCACTTTTTCTAAATGTTGTAAACAACCTGAATTATACAAATATTCTTAAATGTGTACCAATATTTATAGGCACACTCCTTATACCTTAAGATTTTTGGTTGAAGCTTTAGCTTTGGAAGTCTTAAGATTTACCAAAGCTTCAATTCTTGCTTTTTCTCGCTGATATCTGAAATTTACGAACAACTTGAATGCTCACAGATTTTCTTGTGAAAATTATAGATAACAAATGTTAGCAATCTATTAATTTAGAAAAAGCTCTCTAAAAGCTTTGTCAGAGATGAAGGTTTTATCGTAAATAAATGTGTTTATGAATACATAGCATTGTAGGCTAGAGCTCATTTCAACCTTAAAAACTATAAATTGAAACAAAAAAAAATGAAGAAAACATAAAGGAAATTTCACAAAATTGTAATATGATCTTTTAAATGCATTAACACTAAACAAATGATAAATGATAATGATATGTTCTTTAAAAATGTGACCATGAAAATCATTCTCTATTAATAAATGATTAATGGAAAAATATACCAAATAACTTCAACTCTTTTCATCACAATAAAGTTATACCTTTTTATTATTTTTTATGATGTACATCTTTCCTAATATATATTATAATGAACCTCTTTTATTTTATGTTTTTATATTTAAATTTTTTTAAATTATTTAATTATATCTTATTATTTGAACCTATTTCATTGGGAAAAAATTATAAACTCTATTATAATTAATAATTTTTTTATTTAATTAAACAAAAACACAATATAATAAATAATAATCTTTTCACAACTCATTTTTAAATTAAAATATATACCAACACTTCCAACAAAATATAATATTTTAACAAAAATATTAAAAGAATTAAACTCCTACATTTATTTTATTTTAAATTAATACAATACCATATAATCAATAATAATCATTTAGAAAATTACTCTAAATTAAATATATATGTTATCATTGATTATATAAAATAAACTTCTACACCTATTTTATTTTTAAATTTTAAACCATTACACTACAACATAATCAATGATAATCATTTAGAAATTCACTTTAAATTACATATACACATTATCATTGAGTATATTGTACACCATTAAGAACTCAAAAATATAAAATGACGCTCATGCTCTATATTAGCTTTCTAAAAATAAAATATACACATTATCATTTATAACCAAATGTGATATTTCAGTATTTTTAATAAAAACATATTGAAGTGATGTTTTTTTGGCCTTATCCTCTTAGGATGTTACAAAGAAATTTAACTTATTCATTGATAAAAAGCAAAGAGGACAAAGGGCTAAAAATAAAATAAAAGCAATTGTATCTCCAAAAACACATTTATGGGTCACATTTATTACTCCATTCCCATTATATCGATGAATATGAATATAGCTATGGTGCCATAGTAAATTCAACAATGAAATCGACAAACGGGTTTTTCTCAACCTAATACTCTCTCAAACTTGGCCACAGGACAAGTGGACGTTAATGATTCTAATTTCATAATTTTTTTCAATTACATAATTTTAATATATATAGTTTAGTTATATTATATTTTGGAATTGAAATCACAAGTTTGATGGTAATCCTATGCAATCGAAGTGCTCAAGGGGTTTTTTAGTGTACTGAATTCATATATACAGTGAAAAAACTAGTTTAAATAACACAAATCAAGATTTCACCTTAAATGTTTCTACCAGATTCCAGCACCGGAAAGTCCAAAAAGTCGCACTAAAGGCAACTCCTTACATTTTGATCAAGTTTAATATATCATTTGACCGGGAATTAAACCAACTTAGTACTCTTTCAAATTTGGCCACAAGACAAGTGGTCGTTCCCGAATCTAGAATTGGGAATTGAACTAACTTATTACTCTTTCAAATTTGGCCATAGGACAAGGGGTCGTTCCCGATTCTAGAACCAAGCACAACGATTTGACTGCTAAGTCCGATCCTAGAACGTTGCACAGCAATTTCACTACTGAGTCTACCATGCTAAGTCTACCAAAACATTGATTCCTAGAACTGGGCACAGTGATTTGACTACTAAGTCTACAAAAACATCAATTCTAGAATCGGGTGTAGCGATTTGACTGCTAAGTCTACCAAAACATCGATTCTAGAACCAAGCGCAACGATTTTACTAATAAGTCTACCAAAACATACATGCTCGCTCTACCCCTCTCGTTTTGAACATGTGACCTTTTGAGAAGAAATACATACTCTTAACCATTAACCATCAAGTCCACTCAAAGAAATTCATAATAAAATCATTAAATTTAATTATTTAAATTATTTATTTAATAATTTAAATCTCCAAAACTTTTCTTCATAAGTAAAATTCTTTTAAATAAAATATAATTATATAATTATAATATATATATATATATTATATATATATATATATATCCATTATTCTCTTTTTGATATATTTACTGGAGTACATCTCCTCAAACCAAATACCAAATACCATCTGAATCAAATTTCACTTTTGACCTTTTATCAAGTCCGTAATGAATCCTTTCATAATCCACATAAAATTTTAATTCATAAATAAAACATTCCAAAGTATGAAAATTTAAATAAAACATTCACAACTGCTTCACTCGACATAAAGGAAATAACATCAAAATTCTCATAGATATTAGAAGGCATGATACATCATGATCACAACCCAACCAACCATACATACTGTCATACCAGGCTACCTTTAGCAGTGAAAGCAGAGCTATAGCACACTGAACAATCAGTAAAACCTCCACATTATTCCAACTGAATAAATAAACAATAACAATACTACAATTGAATAAAGCATCAGCAAGAACAATAAACCCTAAATCCACCCATGCTACTCCAATTGAATAAAAGCATCAGCAATAATAATAAACCCTAAATCGGATTTCTAACAAGAGCCGAAACGATGGTAGAATGGGCTCCATAGCTGGCGAGCCGCAGTTCCGGTACTCTCAAACACCATCAAAGGTTCTGCACCTTGGAAATTTGCCGAGGGAGTGCACAGAGGAAGAGCTTATTGAACTGGGTAAGCTGTTCGGGAAAATTGTCAACACCAAGGTCAAGGTTGGATCGAAACACAACCAAGCGTTTGTGGAATTTCAAGCGATTGAGAACGCGAGGGAGATTATGGTTTTATTGGCGGCTCTTTCCTCTACATCTCTCACGCAGCTCCAAAATGCCAGGAACGACCTTGACCTTGCTCTTTGTGCTCTGCTCTGCCCTTGCTAAGCAGATCTGCAAAGGCAGACGCAACATTCAGAGAAACAGGGTTAGCTTCAGGTTCTCAAGCGTCCCTTTCACCTCTCTACATATATTTATGCTGGTATCCTCAACGTTTATCACGTTACATCGACTCCCTCCATTGGAGTTTCAGCGTCGAGCAAGCTTGAGTTCCAGATTACTGCTGATCCTGCACCAGTTCTTGATGTTCGGCAAAATCCAAACTCTGTAGCGCTGGCGCTCACGACCACAATCGATGGCTAGCTTCTTCCCAGGCTTGATGATTGCCTCTGTAGATTTTTTGAAGACTTGCTTGTCAGTTGCCCAGATTTTCCTCCCAGGACAGAAACCATGGACGCGCTCCAAGCGTTGGTCGCTCTCGCTTTACTCCAAAAAGGCAATGAGGCAGGGGTTAGTCTGATGCAAATATTCATTCGGCCTCTCAACAGATCTGCAGCCCTATCCTTCGCAGCGGATCTGGGCTGGAGCTTTAGCCTCCATATGCAAAAGTTTTTTCCTCCCCCACCGCCTCCAGTTCGTCAGGGGGTAGGAGTCCCACAAGACTCTGGCACTATGTCACTCTAGAAAGATTTTGAAAATTTATCTGCCCCCTTTCAGGTCCAAATCTCACAGATCTCAGGCAAGACCATTCTGTAATGGGTCTACCCTTCAGTTCTGGTGCAGAATCTCAAGGTAGAACTAGAACGTTGATTTGGGATCCCCTCTGCCCTACAAAGACTTATATTTCAAGGTAAACAACTCGATGATCCTCCTCCCCTCTCTTCTTACAACATAAAAAATAACAGCTCTTTAGTGTTTTCCCTTCGTTTGAGAGGTGGCGCTGAAGGTCAATCTTCCTCTGCTCCTCCCTTCTCCTACAAAGCTGCAGTACACTCGAAGATTCCCATTCCCCCTGAGGCTCCCAAACCCAAGCCTTTTCTAGTTGACAAGATAGAGGAGGTTCCCTCTATTGAGCTTTCCCACCCTAAACTTGCATATTACCATTAAAAATTCACTGAAAGGGCCATCATTTGCAGATTCAATGGGCTTTGGCCTTGCTCTAAGGACCTCTATGACTAGATCCATGACAACTGGACCCACCATTGCAAGATCGGCTTCTGCTGAAAAAGGATATTTTATAGTTCTGTTCGATAATCCCAAGCACTATGAACAGGCCTTAGAAGAAGGTCCTTGGTTTATGGGTACAACAGTACTCTTCTTAACTCCTTGGTTCCTAGACTTTGACCCAGCATCTACAGTCATCACTAAAGCGCCTGTCTTGATCAGACTTCCTAACTTACCAGCTCACCTATGGCATTTAGCAGTCTATAGGGGCATAGGAAACACCATGTGCTGCTTTTTAATGGGAGATTCCTCGCGGGAACATCAAGGTCTCTACACATATGCAAGAATTTGTGTGGAGCTGGATCTAAGCAAGGGACTCCCAAACCAAATCAATCTCAAGATCAATGACTTTGTTTGGACCCAGAACCTGGATTACGAAAACACCGCATTCCGTTGCTCCCACTGTCACCTAACAGGGCACCTGACAAATTTGTGCCCATCATTTATTGCAAAATCGGAAAAGGGAAACTTCGCAAAGACCAAACCCAAGTGTCGGACCCCTTGTCCTCGGCCGCCAGCACTCAACACTGATTCCTCAAGCTAGGAAGATGAGGAAAGCGATGCAGATCCAGACCAGGCGCCTCAGCCGAAGGATTTGTCCACTGATTCTCCTGCGGACACCACAATCACAACTATCTCCCAGAAACATGTCCATGAGTCCTCCTCTTCTGATTCAGATAAGGAGCTCCCTCTGTTGGAGAATTCTAGTCTACAAGTTGTTTTAGCTCATACTCCCTAGGATGGCTGGATAAAAGTCAACAAAAAGGAAGGGAAAAAACATTGTGTTGAGAATTCTGCCCCTACGGGGTAAAAGTCAGTTTTTTCTCTGAAGTTAATTGTTGTAGTTCCGTGCATGGTTTATTCCTTATCCGGGACTGAGGTTGATAATTTCATCATTTCCGGTCGGCTAGTTTCTTGTCTCTCCTGATTGTACTATATTTTACTCAATAGAAATAGTTTAATTTTACTGAGAAAAAAAAACAATAAACCCTAGATCCATTCCATTATGGTTGGTTTATATATCAATAAACCCTGAATCCGTCCATTGATTTATGGTTTATATGTCCATTTGACTACTATCACTGGGCAGGATGCATTGGACACAACATAATTACTCACACTCCCAAGTAAAACTCTGCAAACATGAAAGCCAAACCATCAAAAGAAGACAATACCAAAGTGACTTAGGTGATCACACAAAGATAGAATACCTTTTGATGAGTCTGAGGCCTCTACTTCCCATGACTAAGTAGTCCACCTTAATATCTTCAATTGCATCATAGGTTGTTTCCCTTAGATGACCCCAGTAAACCTTAGTTGCAACAGTTGCATGTATAAAACATACATAACTTGTTAGTCTGGCTATGGTCATGAAGAAAAGTACAGCTTTTGTCTCAAATCTCATTGAGGTCTGCATCCCTTTAACCTTTTAGCCCCTCTTCAGGTATTACAAATTCAAATGAATTGATGTTAGTTTGATGAAATATAAAAAATAAGACGCATTCAAGTTTATACCTAGCATTTTATTTCTCCTAATAAACACCTAACGTTTCTTAACAAAATAACCAGGATTTTAGAAGGTTTCTTGACAGAATAACATTTCTTGACATATGTTGGGTTGTGTTATATTCTTTCCACATAGTTAACAGGGGGTCTGCGGTGTACCCGTAACCCCACTTTATGGGTTCCGGGGCAGCGCCCTGGAAAATTTTGGTTTTGGACCCTATGTTAGGTTGGGCAGACCCACCTATGGTTTTGTGCATGATTTTCGCACTTGTTTTTTGGACGCGATGGTTTTTTGGTCCATCGTATTGGACGCGATGGTTTTTGGTCCATGGTATTTGATGCTTCGGCATGTATAAATATGTATTGTAACATTGAAAGGAACATAATGAAAAATCAAGCTGGTAGTCTCGGTTTTGGGATCGAGTGGGAAATCTTTGTGTATATGTGTTTTATGTGTTATGCTCTTGCATTTTTATTTTTTCCTGTGATTTAGAATTCATATGTAGGTAATTTCTGTACGGGGTTAAAAGCTACATTTGGTATCAGAGATGTTTTGGCTTCAAGGGGACGGCTTTGTTGCTGAGGGGTTTCGTTCGGGCCTGTGGTACACCTTGTTCAATGGGAGATCTGCGAGATCGATTCTGGTGGTGAAAGAAGATGGCGAGCAGCGAAAAGATAGAGATTGAGAAGTTCAATGGTCAGAGTTTTGAGTTGTGGAAACTCAAAGATGGAGGATCTGTTGGTGGATAAAGATCAGTGGATCGCGGTAGATCCGGTACTAAACCAACGGGAGTGACCGATGAAGAATGGAAGAAGTTCGATCGGAAGGCAAAGAGCACAATACGATTGTGTGTCTCGGATTCAGTATTGTTGAATATATCAGGGGAAGCTACGGCGAAGGCTTTATGGGACAATTTAGGGGCTTTGTACCAATCTAAGTCTCTGGTGAATAAACTATTCCTGCGGAAAAAGCTGTATAACCTGAGGATGAAAGATGGAGACTCGGTGACAGAGCATCTGAATGCATTTAATACTGTGGTAAGTCAGTTATCATCTGTTGATATTAAAATTTCAGATGAAGATAAGTGCATCAGCTTGTTGTGTTCTCTACCAGATTCGTGGGATAGTCTGGTTATTGCAATAGGTAGCAATGCAACTGCTTTGCAGTTTGATGAAATAGTCTCAGCCTTGCTGACGGAGGAGATGAGACGGAAAAATATGGACAACCAGAATGGTGATGCCTTGTCTGTACGAGGACGGTCCCAGAACAGAACAAAAATAAGTCATCGAGTGGGAGATCTAAATCTAGAGGGAGATCTAAATCTCCAGGAAAACCTATAAAGGTGGTGTGCTGGAAATGCGGAAAGGAAGGGCACTTCAGAAGGGAGTGTAAATCTAAAGCTCCTGATAAAGGAAAGGGATCTGATGATGCTCCTTCTGCAAAGACGAAAACCACCTCAGATGAAGGTGGGGATGTGTACTTGGCTTCTTCAAGTACACATGTAGATCGTGAGGCATGGTTGATTGACTCGGGTGCATCCTTTCACTTCACTCCCCACAGAGAGTGGTTCTTCTAGTATGAGAAATATGATGGTGGTGATGTCTTCTTAGCAGATGATAGGAAGGCTAGAATCATTGGTCGTGTAAAAGTAAAGTTGAAGCTGCAAGGTGGAAGGGTTAGAACCCTTCCGGGTGTTCTGCATATTCCTGCGTTGGCCAGAAATCTGATTTCTGTAAGCAAGTTGGATGATGCAGGTGTAAAGACAGTGTTCAAGAAGGATTCCTGCAAGATGGTTCGAGGAGCACTGGTATTGATGTGGGGAGTTCGGATTGGAAC
>APFE031344134.1:87711-99967 GCA_000404065.3 Pinus taeda | reverse complement strand
CTTCAAGTTTTCTTCCCAATTTTCCCCAGTCATTGCTGACCAGTACCTCTTTATTTTTGTCAATCTTGAGGAGGATAACATATGCTTGTTCTATAATCCGCCCTTCGGGCGAACCTGTGGCTATATTTTAGCGAGCCTAGTGACATTGAAACTCGTTCTCGTCAATTTGGATGAGTTTGTCGCTATTCGGTTTTAACGACTTTAACGACAAAGATAACTCGGTCTCTTTTAATTCTAGAGAGTCTGAAATAAACGGAAAGAAGACTCCAAAGGTTCTTTTTCGTTGTATAATCCCTTAAGTCCGAAAAAGCATAAAATAATACAAAAGGGATGAATTTTCGATATTTTTAACGAGCCGAACAAGACAAGCGCTCGAGCTTTTTGTGTAATAATCCCTCAGGTCCAAAAAGATTAAAATCTAGAGGAGGGATAGCACTTCTGATGCCATTAACAAGCCGGAGAGGCCAATCGCTCAGTAATCTTTTTATATTTTACGAGTCAGGTGAAAAGAGCTTAAAGAAGACTCGTGATGGTTTCGGGTAGCAGCTGATTCCAGGTAGGATTTGGAATTTTCCAATCACGGCAATGTCACAAGGATGGCTAGTAGAATCACTCTTCGCAGATGTTCCTCGAAGGGGTAAAAAATCATATGGGGGTGAATGATCGGCTAAAAACAGAGTGGAGGTGATGGTGAGAATACGACCAAGGCTCAAAAGCTGGCGATAAGGCATTCAAAATGGTTATTTACCGGTTCTTTTTTTAACGAGCTTAAACGCTGGGGGAAACATTTGCTCATGACTTATGTTTATATTTTAACAAGATTGAACTATGCGCTAAAACTGCTCATGGAGAGTTTATTTTTTAAGGAGCTTGAACTTTGCGACAACATTTCTCGCCATGATGGTCATTGAGTTTTTGATTTACCCTTAGCATTTTGTTCTTTCAAAGATTGTACTACCTGTTCATTTGCTTCATCAAACTGATTAGAAATGAAAACATATGCTTGATAAATGAGTTAAAAACAATAATATTTTACTTGAATTACGTGCATAGTAAATTAAAAGTGACTTTTACCTCTCATTTTACCATTTCATTTGAATCTGGTTTGTTGGAGCTCTGGAGGTGCTTTTCCCCCCTGATTTTCACCAGCGTATTCCGGGAGATTTTGTGGACGATTCGCGACGCCGTTCGGACCAGGTAAGAGCTAAACTTGTGCCTTTTCATTACATGTCTTTCATTTTGGATTTTGAGCTTACTTCCTTGTCCTGCTGAGCTCCTAGGGTTTGAAGAATTCGCCCTAGGACCATCGCACCCTTCCTTAGTCGAAAGGTGCGATGCATACTGATCTCTCCACTGGCTAGTCAGTATGCATCACTCCTAGTACACTTGCTGGGGTGCGATGGACGTAGGGAAGAAAGTTTTTTGCATAGTTTCCTCATGAATTCTTGCCTATTTTTTACCAACTGAAGACCCTGACTCTTCCCTTGTTTGTTTTTCAGAGATTCATCGGAGCAAAATGGTTGTTACATGGCGAGAATGCGAGCATGAAGAAGAGGACGTTGTTGCTTTACATGATCCGAGCACAGTAGCTGCATTACGGAACTATGGCCTGTTGAAGTTTTTCCATATCTCTAGCATGAGGCAACAAATCAGTTTGTTGCAGTATTTCCTCAATTCCTGGGATCCTATCAACCAGGTATTCCAGATTAGGGGAAAATTGATCCCCTTGACAGTGGTAGAAATCTATTTTCTGGCCGGTTTATCGAGGCATGGTGCCCCTCTCCCATTATCAGGCTCCGCCCATGGGGGTGAGTCCGTGAGGGAGTACATTCGTCAGCATTGCAGAGAGGGATCTCAGCCGAGTACGGATGGAAATATCAATATCTGAGATTTCACTGACCGGCCCTTGCGGACCATTCTGTTTACTTTTGCTAGACTAGCTGGTAGTTCTGCTCTTCGCATAGCCAACAGATATTATATGCAGTATGCTTTGGAATGCCTGTAACCGAAGGTGTTCAATTGGTGTGATGTAGTACTTTCTGTGATGAAAGAACAATTGACCAAGGTGAAGAGCAGCAGATCCAAGAACTTTGGTTATGGTTCTATTTTGACCGCTTTCGCTTTGGAGAGAATCCCACTAATGCAGCCGCAGTACATTTCACTTGGCCTACCTCCACCGACCGAACCACGGATGCAGAGATGGGTTGATCTCATGTCTCGGCACGCTGGTCAGCCCCAGATTTCTTTTTCTGAGACTTTCTTCGAGTGGTTTGACCGTCAGGAGATGGTTTATGTCAGGATCCCATATGTTGGTATGGATTTCCGAGGTGATCCGAATTTGGTGCTGCCGGTTGGTGAGTAGTGGGGTGCCATGGGTAATTCTTTGACCATATCTCTGTTCATTGCTCTTTATAATGTTCTTATATTCTTATGATCAAGACTAATCAAAACTAATGTGCTCATGTAGATGTGGGACCGGTTCGACCGGCAGTATGCCGTAGAGACCCAGCGGCCGCTCTAGGAGGGCCATCCTTCGCGACCTCGATGTGGTCGAGACTCTGTCGGCACTACAGGACCAGATCGAGGGCCTTACTCTTGGTATCCCAAATGTGAGGACTGATAAGTTGCCTTTGCGGTTGCAGCGACATACCACTGGAGTGCCGAGTCGATGGACTAGGCTCTTACGCATGATTGCACAAGCGGTGACTTGTTATCACCAGCATCATTAGACTAGGGTGCCCCCTAGCATTTTGAGTTTTGGGTCATTTGACCAATTTTGTCTTGGTTACAGAACATTATGTACAGGCTATAAAAAGTTATGGAATATATTTCTGATTTTTGGAGCTTTATTTTGGTTAAGTTACATAATCCTGCTGCATATATTGATGTGATGCTTCTTTTTATAAATGTCGCAAATGTATATCTAACACATAGTTTGCCAATGAGTCTGTTAATGTGTTTAAAATTTTGGAAATATGTTGATATTGGATGAAATCGAACTGTCTTTCCAAAATTTTGACCCTTAGGAACATGCGATAGATAGCTGGATTTCGTACAGCATAGATGCCAGTGAGTTGTAGAATGACGACCTGTGAGTCTAGCCTGACGACAAATCGGCATATGCCATGTGTGATGGCATCAGAAAGGAGTTCTATCAATGCGTTGTACTCAGCAATATTTTTCTATAGAGTGTACTAGCGACCAAGGATCTGAAAGGGTGCCATATTCCTTAGACCTATCTATCCAAACGCTTGATGAGTGTTGATGTTGGTTTTCCTCCCATGCTGAGAACATTGATTGCTATAATATTTCCAGCGGGGTTAGAGGAAAAACTTGCGAATGATCCATTTTAACATCATTTTCTGACATCCTTTGAATGGAAGATATCATATTGCAGGTTCCTACATTAGCCACTTCCGCCAAATTTGTAGGAGGCGGTAGGGTAAAAGTTCCCATTAACGTAGGGTCTTTTAGTAGGCCTACTCCGATATTATGAAGCATGCTAGGGCTTCCATGGATCATCGGAATGCTTCTTGTAACTTGCGAATTGTTGGGGAGAAAATTTTGTTGGTCGATGATTGTAATTCCTCCTTGGGAAGGAAATGCAATTTTCCTAAAGTAGGTCGACACGACAGCTGCCATGGTATATATTCGGGGTCTTCCCAGTAGGATGTTGTAATCAAGATTCCCATCGATGACTTCAACATCGATTTCTACTATTTTGCCCCCCAGTTCGATTTGCAAGTTACTTAGTATCCCATACGGGGTGTATGTACGTCCATCAAATGATTTCAATATTGTTGATGATCGCGACAAGGATGGAGACCCTAGAGTTTTCCAGCAACTCATCGATGCCCACTCATCAATAATTGTTCTATGAACAGTTTTGTTGAGGGCTTTCACTTGAATGAGGAAAGCTAGTTGAGTTGGTAACTGAGGGTCGTATCCTTTATGATTAAAAGATACAAGATTGGAATCCGTTTGGTCAATCCCACCTATTGCTGATAATAAAGCCTGATTTTGGGAGGGGCAATTTTGCAGTACTTCAAGAGTCGACATCGCGGATGGCGATTGAGCTAAATCCTCCACTATCTTATAGTGTTGCGTTGCTTGGGCACGAGGATTAAATGCCGATTTTTGTACTACTCCCTTTGGAGGTTTTATTGTTAATTCAGGAATGATGGGTGGCACGACTTCTGTTGAAGTCGTTGTTAAACTACTAGGTTGATCGTTATCCTTGTTGTTCAACATCTATGGATTCTCGTAATATTTACTCCTTGTCGTTATTAGAGCATCATTCAGTGGCTTCGAGACTAACAACATTAGCACTTGGGACGGGGAAGCATTTTCACTAGCAACTAGATTTGTTCCTGGGTTTGGAAACGGATCAGTCAGTATAGCCGAGGTTTTTGAACTTTTGAAGAATTTTCTAAGTTCTTCTTTATATGGACACTCTCGGGTCCAGTGATCCTCGTCACATATACTGCATGGATTTTTTGGTTTCGCATTGCCAGAAGGGTTTGCAGAAGATTTTCTAGGATATGAGTCTCCCTGGTTTTTCTTCTTCCCTTGTTTTTTCTTCTTGCCTCTTGGCTGCTTGGTTTCTTTGCCTTTGTCTGTTGACATGGCATTTACTTCCAAGGCTAGAAGTTCCTCATTTGCATCTTGATTCAAAACCGTGCGGGGCTTTTTCGATGTGGCCTTCGCGGTTTTAGTGCTTGTCGTACCTATCACACCATCGCCGGCATGAGAGCATTTGTTTGATTTAGGAGGCGGAGGAACGGAGAATTCTAGTCTAGGAGCGTCAGGGATTTTATAGTAGAGCGTGCCAGACTGAGTATAGATCAAGTCTAGATATTGTGCACGAGTAATAACTTGCTCTTCAGTGACGAATCCTCCCTTTTCCACATCTTCTGTAATAGCGGGTAACAGCAACTTAATAAACCATTCAGCCAATAGCTGATGAGGAACATATGTTTTTACCATTCTACGACGACGTCGCCACTAATGAATATGATCGGATATGTGAGTGGTTAACGTTTGTTTGAAATTGGTAAGCAGCTCAGTTCTTGTTTCGTACCTGATAGGTAACTGAAAATGGGTTAAAAAGGTTGTGGCTAGGGTACTGAAGTTATCAAATGAAGCTCTAGGCAGTTCTATATACCATTTTGCTGTCGGACCAGTTAACGTGCGCTGAAAGAGGTGAAGACGAATTGAATCATCATTGAGAGTGTTTGACGAACACCATAGATGAAAGGTCATCACATGATTCGATGGGTCCTCGCCCGGATTTCCATTAAATTCAGGAATATCTGACGAAAGTTTATGCAGAATCGCCAGCCACCAAGGGGCGTAGGAAATTGGATCGTTCGTTAGTCGACTTAGATCCGGTAACTCTAGATTTGCCACGAAGGGCAACTGTTGATTCAGGCTTGGTTGAGCATACCCAGGATAAGACGGAATCATTTGAGCAGCGGGTCTTTGCATACCAACATAATGCATTTGATGTTGGTAACTTTGGTAAGGTTGATGGGCATAACCATTATGATATGGTTGATACTGCTACCCATTACTTGCAAAGACTTGTTGCTCATATCCTTGGTAAGCTTGCTGGAATTGTGGTTGTTGGTATTGCACCAGCCATGGTTCTGAAGCCATGGACTGTTGTCCAGTACTGACTGTTTGACCAAGATGGGGATTGGTGTTCCCCGTTTGAACCTGTGCCATTCCACTAATTGGTGATTATGTTTGTGTTGTAGGTACAAGAGATTGTTATATTGCAACCTGCGAAACTTGAGGTTGGCATACAACTGGTTATGCTTGTACTTGCGATACTGCCACAATAGCCGACGTAGTGGGGATGTTTGTCATAGGTGAACTTTGTTGTATTGAGCATACAACTCTTGGTTGCTGAGACAAGATTGGTACCCAACCGCTAGTTGTGATTCCAACATAACCTAAATTTTGTTGCGAACTCACGCATGGTTGTCCTTCCAAGGAAGATAATGAAAGGGTATACGGCCCTCCATATGACGGTAATCCAGTACTCAAAGGAATAATTTGCCTTTGGGGACCAGTTTGCCCAAATTGACCTTGTGATGGATCAATTTTTCGAGACTCAACATAAGAGATTCCAGATATAATTCCGGACGAACAAACTGGAACAGTCCATACTCTTGAAATAGTCCCAGGATGGACTCCATCCAGCGATTGAAAGTTGGTTGGGACATGTTATCACTTAGAATTAAAATTTTATGTATATAGTCCTTTTTCCTAGTTAAATGTCAAGGGTCTGTATAAAATGGTTTTCGTTTCATATTTCATACTTAGGATTGGGAGTTTCAAAGGAGTTTGTTTCGAATTATGCTCTAATCCTATTGGTTTTCCTCCATCATCATTGTGTTATAAGCCATGTCTTGTCTTATTCTATCCACCGAGTCTTTTCGTGATTTCGCAGTATAACCTCCTATTGGTCAATTTCGCAGCGTAATCATTGTTCAGTCATTTCGCAGCACGGTATCATCAAGCCGTTTCGTAGCGCATGATTAGAAATTTAAACTAACCGCGTTGCGAAATCGCGGATTCGTGCGTTTCGCAGTGAATATTACCTAAAATGTAAAGTCTGTTGATGAGTCATTGATTCTGTCTTCTCATGTCAGTATGTGTACCTCCCGTACGCATGTCTAAACGCTCATTAGTCGTCACTCCACCCACAAATTTGTTAGAATGCACAGAAATATCATTTCAACAGATTTTACCGTGCATGGATCATTATGATGATCATAAGTGTACATAAGTGGCAGGCTGGTTGGATGATGTATTTGAAATTCAAGCGAGGCTGTTCAAGTGAGGCCGAGTTAAAAAGGGAGGTGAACCATCTCGACCGGAATTGTTGAAATTTGGCTGTGAATATTTCCAAGAAAGAGTTTAGCCGCGAAGATTTCAAACTGAAGATGGAGAGAAAGGAGCACAGGTCCGGAAAATGCCAAAGGAATGAACCTGAAGGTTTAGACATAACATTGAGGGACGAAGGCGTGGAGAAAGCTTTCAAAGATGCTGGATGCTGGAATTTCTGTAAGAAGCTGCAAGGTGGGCATGCTCAGGTAACCAAAGAGTTTGCTTTGAATTTCACCGGTTTAAATTCAAGAATAGCTATGTTGGAAGTTCAAGTGTCTCCGGAGGTTATAACTGCTGAACAGAGATTCCTAGAGGGCAGCATGAATGGTTTAAGAACTTTAAATTTGATATGAATCCATGCAAAGAATTCTTAAAAGAAGCATATGTGAATGAAGACCTAACCAGAGCAGTGCCTAGGAACTATGTTAAGGAGCATTATGCCCTTCTTCTTACCTGCATTCAGAAATACTTAACATGTGAAGGCAGATATAATAAGGTCTACTCTTATCATTTCAAGCTGCTGTTACATTTTACGGGGAAGGCTTCCATTGATATTCCTTTTTACTTATTTCGCAGTCTAAGTAAAATGTGTGATAAAGTGCAATTGAGAAAAGAGGATTGCGAGACTTCTTTATTTCACCATGGTTTGATTAAATTGTTAGTTTTATATAGCCTTCAGAAGATAGGTAGAGACTGGAATTCATTCATCTTCATGGCCGGTTTCCAAAGTAAAACAGGCCTTACTCCACAGCCAGTCAAAGAACTCACAATAGTTGAGCTTCAAAAGGAGGCCAGAGCTAAAACGCAAGCCAAGTCACAGTCTAAAAAACCAGTGAAACCACTGATAATCAAAGAGCAACCTCAGCAAGCTACAAAAGGAAAGACTCGGGATAAAAAGAATGTAGCTGAAACAAGCAGAGCTGAGGCAGTTTCCAGAGTGAGGACAAGAATCCAAGCAAGTAAGGAAAAGGGAAAGGCCATAGCTGTTGAAGAAAGCCCGGCATCTAAGGCAAGCCTGAAAGATCTATTAGAGGCCATTGAGTTTGAGCAAATTGAATCAATGCATATCGATTTGACACAGTCATCACCAGAAAGTGCCAAGAAGACCAAAGCCTCAAAAAGGCTTAGGTTTGATGATCCAGCCCAGGAGTTTGTTTTCAAACCAAGAAGACCGTTGACTAGGAATTTTCAGCAGGTAGAGGAAGCATTGCCCAAAACAGAAGAAAAGGAAAAAGAAACACGACCTCAGCAAAAAAGCAGCAAAAGTAAAGCAACCACCACATCTCACAGCGATTATGTGGTAGCCATGAAAAGCCAAATAGAGGCAGCTGAGGAAGAAATTAACCAACTAAAGAAAGCCACCGAAGACTTGAAGGCTGAGCTAAGCTGGGTACCTGATAAATAAATTCATTGTTCAGGAAAGGGTTATGACTCAAACTTTTGTTAAATTTTGCTTAATCTTGGTGTTTTTAAATATGTTTTAATCTCTGCTACATATATCCAAGGTCAAAAGGAGTTTTTGCAATCAAGTGGCAGAGCAGTAAAAATCTCAGGAAAAAGATAAACTGTTTAAACAGTTTCGCAGTTTCGTAGCGCGCTATGAAACTGCGAAACTACTGTAGGTGCTGTTTTTAATACAAGCAAACAGTTCGATAAGATAATCAGAAATTTTCAAAGGGAACACCTAAGTGACATGTAAGAGATCAAAGGAAGCTAACAGGCCATTCAAATTATGACAGGTGTACCTTTAACAAAGGTGAAATGTTTTGACCTAAGTTTAAAGTTTTTGATTATAAAGTCACTTTATTATCGGTCATTAGGGTTTGGAAGGAGCTGCATACGAGGAGTTTTGGCTTGCACACCTGTCCATCAATGAAGCCTCCAGCACATCAGGAACATGGTAATGCTCTATATTCTTGGGCTATTAAAGAGCTAAAGACATGCTGCTACATATTCGAATAGGTGGTGGAAGACTGGAAACGAAAAACAGAGTATTTCTCCTAGCATCACTGAACCATTAAAGCATTCAGCATCCTAGGCTAGCATGGAATATTGAATACTCATCTCAGCCATCTCAGCCCAACTGAAACGAGACCAGGTGTCTAGAATCAAGAAGGAATCATGCTACGAGGAAGATAGAGTTAGAGTTATAGTTAAATTAGGATTCTATAAAGTCCAGTTAAGAACTTTGTTGTATTTAATGATTAGTTACATAGCTGTTAAGTGTCATTAGAGATAAGGATCGAGTTATTAAATTCCCCTCATGCTGGAGGAGGAAACTCGAATTAGGTAGAAGTAAGAATGCTATAAATAGCTAAAACAGGGATGTAACAAGGGTTGGATATTTTATAAAAAAACAGAGAACTGTTTTGGCTTATGTGTAAACAGAATTTCAGTAATACAAATGATTGTTTTCCTTCTCAGGATTCACAATGGATCTCCTTGTTCAAATGTGTGATGGTATATTTCTTTAATGTTCTTTTACAGTTTTACAAATGCATAATCACTCAGAACTCATTGATCATGATCTGACTTCCTGTATGCCTTTGCAAATTGTGGTTTCATGTGAGTTATGTTTGAACATTTAGATGTTAAGTGCCCTGATTTCTATGGAAAGATAGTGTTGTTGTTTACTGAGGTATGAGTGACTCCATAAGCCCAATGGGAATCAATTTAATATTTTGTCCAGCCAGCATACTTGTTCATTGTGTCTTATAAGACTTAGCCATCTTGTCATAGATAAACATTAATAACCTTTGAGAGAGCCCTCTCAGGCTAAAGAGGCTAAGATTTAGCCAAAGTCTGGTTTGAAATAGTTACTTGAAGTTAGCCTGGTCTGCAGCCTTCCAGTGCATGATTTTGAGATAACAGGACAGATGGCACGCCGGCAAACATTGTCGGAATAGCAGAAGGAACTTCCACTGTTTCTGTGTCGAGTGACACAATCCTTGATGTTGACGGTTGTTCAGACATATTAATCATATCCAAAAGATTCCTCAGTGATTCTTCAGGAAATTCTGAGGGTGGGTGAATATTTTCTGATGAAGAAGGATACAGGCCGATCCCCACTCCAAGTTGAGTTGGAGCGCTAGACGGAGGATCTTCCACAATCTCTTCTATGGAAATCAATCCAGGAGGAATAGGTAGACCGTCAGGTCCATAAACTATTTCTGGTGCCGAATAAGATGTAAGTTCTGCAGCAGCAGACGGTTGGGGAGTAACACCTTCCGAATCGGCTAGAGATGGAGCCGGTTCAGGGATAGAAGTGTTAACCGTCACACTAGGATCGGTTGTAATGTCCTTTTGCTGTTGCGGAATTTCTTCTTTAGAGGCAAGGATTCCAGAAATGTTCAGAGTAACCGGAGTCTCTGAGGATGTTGGAGTGCCTGCTCCAACCAACCTAGGGGACTTCAATCCGGTTAAATGAGTTTGCTTCATCCGGAATGGTTTCACTTCCGGAGTCAACGACGGTTGACTCGTGAGTCTCCGCGAACGACGGGGTTTTGATTGACTTTCTTCCACGATTGCGGATTACTTGATCAACTCAAAATAAAAAGCGAAAAATGTTTTTCGAATTAAATGAATTTCAGACGCTTTGACACAATTTATTTTTTCAATTTTAAAGAGTCGAGAAAAAACAAAAGATGACTCTAGTCGCATTCGATTTTTATTGAACCTGAAGTGACAAGTGCTCATAGGACCTTTTCCTTTAAGGAGTCTGAAAAGGAGAAAAATGGACTTCTCTGGAGATCTAGGCAGAGAGGATTACCAAACCAATTGAAAAATTGTAGAATACTTTTTATGGTACGGCAGTCAATCTTCCCGAATGTTGTGTTCGGTCATTGCGATCGATAGGGCGGCAGACACGGCTTCCTAAGGATAAAGGATGCATCCTATTGTGGTCTCCCAATATATACTTGATGGTACATGGGAGCACAAGTCCGTACTGGAACTTGTCGTCTAAGAGTGGAGGAATCACCCAACCAACACTGAAAGCAACAGTTACTAGGCTTTACGACGCCGGAATACGTCTCTAGCCTAGACCTCTAGATGTTGTGCATTAAGTTCCAAAGCGTTGTTAGATTCATTGAATTTATTTTAAGTTGATCTTGCTTAACATTTTCCCTTTCAGGTTCACCACGTGATGTATATATAATTCCTAAAATGTAGTCTAATATGATAAACAAACGTTTGATCTTCTTTCAGCAATTAAAATCCTAGCTACTAAAGGGAAGAAAGTCAAGAATCTTTTCTTCACAGAGCACACGCTAAATGCACAGTCCTAAGTAAAAGCCAAGCAATCAAAATGCAAATGCACATGCATGTATTTGTTTTCATCTCTCTTAATGTGTGAATGACGTTAAGAAAGCTATGTGCAAAACTGAATTACTTTTAAAGCGACAGTACTCAACAAAATTCTTTTTCAAAACGAAGTGAAAGCAAGAGAGACACTTTGCGATTTTGAAATGGAAATTGCTTTTCAACACTTTAAAACTACTAATTCAAATCATGTGCAATAGTAACTGTATAATCGACTATCCAGAATAATGGGATTGCTTTCTAAAACTAAAAACGACAGCTACGACACTTTCAGATCCAGAGACGACAGTTCGGCTATGCTACTTTTTGAAAAAGAGAACTAAAAATGATGCACAATACATAAAAACATTTATAGTTCTTTGCACTAAAGAGGCGGAAAAATGAAAGAGAAGGGAGTTTTCACAGAAGTACACTGACTACAGACAGCAAAACTCTTGAATAACACTGAAAACAGTGAGAAAAATCCTCTGTCGGAGGGTAAAGTTAACCCTCCCTGACCATCGCACCTATTACATAGTGAACTCAGTATGTAGCGCACCTACTGCACTCGGGAAGTGCGATGCATACAGACTTCCTTGAAGGAAGGGTGCGATGGTAGCAGTGCGAGACTTTGAACGGGATTTCACTCACAGTTTGCAGTCTAATTCAGGTGTTTAGGTTGAATAAGTAAAGATCAGTGTATGTAAAACACAGGGGTGATCTAAGAGGTTTCTAGAGCCACCACTTAGGGAAATTAGATTGCTTGCAGATCTATTGTTTAATTCATAAACAAAACACGGAGATAGACTGAAGCAACATTGATCTACTTTGTATTTTTATGAAAAATGTAGTTCGAAGGCTATCTGGCTTGACTTTAGGCTCCGTCTATAAGTTTATAAAAGAAACAAGGATGGATAGGCTAACAAGTAATCTAGTCGCTCACCAGCGGAGTCGCCATTTGGTTATCCTGGAATAGTGTCCACTCGGATGCTGCTATTCCCACTAAGATGGGTGGCTATCATAGAAACAAATAATCAAAGTCTATTGTTGTTTCCTTTTA
>APFE031344134.1:42195-54595 GCA_000404065.3 Pinus taeda | reverse complement strand
GTTTATATCCCAGATCAAATCTTAGCTGAGTGGTTTGTAAAATCCTTGTTGCCTAAGATCACTGAAGATGTAGCTAAAGTCGGAGTAGTTACTGAAGAGCAAGTCATTTCTCAAAGTAACTTATTTCCCATCCTTGACGAGGTGGTATTGGTTATCTCTCTATATGAAGATTGCATCCCACATGTATATATAGGGACTTCCAAACACCACCCCACATACATCAAGGGGACTAAATCTATTTCAACTTCATCAATAAAATCAACATTGATAGAAAAAATTATTTTGCACAGTTTTTTTACCTTTATTTTTGCATCTTTATTTACCCATCCCAATGGATATGGGCTTGGATTGGCATGGATCTCTAATCCCAATTTATTGACAAGCTCTATTGCAATGAAATTTTCATGTGATCATGAGTTGAATAGAGAGTCAACCATGGTTTTTTTAACCTATATCTTCATATGAAAGAGACTAGTATTTTTTTTTTATTCTTTTTGCTAAAGGCTACTCAGATTCACCTCCTTCTACATTGATGTACATATGTTCTTCTCATCCACAAATGATTTGCTTTCAACCTGGTTGCTTGAATCAGTCACCAAGAGATTGTAATGTGTTATTATCTTTATTTTGTTCTTCATGTTAAGCTTTGGATGTAACTTCCAACACTTCTCCTCTATATGATCACCAATTTCATAGTGGTTGTAGTGTTTGCCAAAATCTTTCCACTGGTGTGTTTTAGCTATCGTTTTTTTATCTCTCCCTCATTTCCACTTCTCCCTCCCCTCCTTAGAAGTTTCTTAGTGCCCCTTTTTCTTTGATCGACTTGATTCTCCTTTTTTTAGGCATGTGTTCTCTAGGTATTGTGCTTGTACACAAGCCTTGTCCACCGATTTGTGCTTGAATAGCATCACTTGCTTCCATAAATGGATATTTAGGCCACCAAAACAATTGAGGAGTACATCATAGTTCTTTTGGGAGATACATAGCATTATGGCCATCTTTCTAATTATGTGGTGTGCTCATGTACACTCTGCCCCTACTTCGACTTAAAGTAGTGTCATTAGATCCACTAGTCCTCTAAATAACTGAGAGGGTAAATTATGAATTTATAAGGGTTTTAAATTCCTCCTACTTAGTCATTGGACGATCTCCATCCAACCTTAACATCTCCATGTGGATTTCCCACTAGGTTAGTGCATGGCCCTCTAATTTTAGTCACGAAAATGAAATATGTTGTTCTTCCTCTATATGATGAAGACTTAAACAAAATTCTAGTTGCTACAATAAATGATTTATATTCAGAGCATAGATCTCACCTTGATAATATTAGATATAAACCTTCAATCCCATTTTGAATAGGAACTATGAATGGTTCACAACACTCGAAACTTGGTTGATCCTTTTGGGTTTTTTCTTCGACTCCTTCTCGATTTCTTCTTGATGTCCTAATCTCCCCTCTGATTGGACTCTTTCATTAGAAACCCCCAATTTTAAATAACCCAAGCTTATTGGTCAAGGAATCCATGAGGAGATTCATGTTATGGTTTATGCCTGCAACTTGTGCTTCCAGCCATGAAAACCTCTCCTCTACAAGATCAGGATGGTTATTCACATATTCATCAAGCATGAATCAAGTTTTATGATTATTTATTTCGTCGATCTAGATCACCTACAAATATCCATAGTATACCCAAAGAAACTTTCTTTTATCCCAATACAATCTAAAAATCCCATGGATATTCCATTAAATAGCTCATCAAAACCAATATACTAAAATATGTTAGAAAATTATAAATCTATAGTATGAGGGTTTATTTCTCTATAGATTTATGATATGTAAATTAATTTTTATTGTGTATGCATACAAACTATAATTATGTAAAAATAAATAATAATAATAATAATAATAAAATCACAAACCACAAACGACACTAGATATATCCTATGAAACCCTTTCGGAGGAGGACCTAGCTAGAAGGTGAGGCCACTCTACTCTCTTCTCTAGATAGAAAATTGCTACAAGTATAAAGAAGTAAGGTATGTGGCTTGTGGGTTACTATAGTGCACAAATCTTGTATGTGTGATCTCTCTCTATCCCTCTTCCCTACTATGCTCATTTATGGAACAACATGCACTCATAAATAATGGAACCCCTTTTCCTCCTAATGGCCATGTTATAACATAGTTTGATAGCTTACTAGTGGTTAGGTTTTACTCCTTCAATTATTAACTAGAGTTATGGTATCGACCCTTCTAGAACCTTCTTCATCATGATCATGTCACTAGCCCCTATTGCATGAATAATGGGGGTTCTCAAATTATTTTTCTTAAAATAGGAAGGTCCTTCTGAATGCCATAACTTTTGCATACAAACTCCAATTGAGGTGATACTTATGCAGTTGGGAAGGGTTTTTTTTGTGCAAAATAGGAAACATAAGTATAGTGATAAAGTGGAAAAGATTTACCCCAAGAAAATGTCATTTGTTGCCTCAAAATACTCTTAGAATGTTTTAGACCCTAATCTTCCAAACTAGGTCCCATTAATAAAAATGGTCCTATGAGTTGATGCATTCACTTCTTACACTCTAAAAGCATCAATATGCATGACAAACAATAACTATCCAATCCATATCATAGATGGGTATATTGAGATGGGTATGTTCAACACAAGAAGCAGTTGGTAATCTTATAGGTCAACATCATACGCATTCATAGTTCTAGCGAAAATCCTTGCTTTTAGCTCAAATTTCAAATACTCATGACTAGAGGAAAATTGTAGAATATCATGCCATCCAAATTAGGATACAATGATGAATGAAGAATATTATTCCTTAATGACAAACGACACTTGGAAAATTGTACCTATTACAAAGGGAAGGAAACTTGTCAATTTTAAATGGGTGTATAGGCATTAGACAGAAGTGTTGAAAGACATAAGGCCTAATTCATCGCTAAAGGATTCTCTTAAGTTGAAGAAATTAACTATAATTAAAACTTTACTCCTATCACAAAAATGAATTTCATCTGCCTCATTCTACCTATTGCTACCTTACATGGATAGGAAGTCTAACAAATGCATGTTAAATGTGTCTTCTTACATGGGGATCTAAAGAAGAAATATACTTGTAACAACCCCCTAGCTATGTTGAGAGTGGATCCAACCTTGCTACCTTAATAAATCTCTCTATGGTCTTAAGAAAACACCTCTATATTGATATGCTAAAATGGATAGCTGTCTTCTTGATTCCAATGTTTTTGGATGTCATTATGACACTAATGTCTACACCATGAAAGTAGGAAGTCACCACATAATCCTTGTCCTATGAAATCAATCATTAAGAAGATATTTGAAATGATGGACTTAGGTTACTTGCATTATTTCTCTTTCCCAATCTGAATATGCATGTGCCCACATTCACCACTTTCACATGGAATACTGTAAACCAACCCCTTCTCCCTTTCAATATGGAGTCAAAAAAATCCACCAACACTAAAATTAAATTTGATACCACTTTGTATCATTAAATTGTTAGTGGCCTTCTACATTTGACTTATCCCATCTTAATATTTCCTTCATTCTTGGTATTGTTTCCTTTTATATGTAAACACTCCATAAAAGTCATTGGAAAATAGAAAAAATGATACTTAAATGTATATGGGTATAATTTACTTTGGGATACATTGCAATTCAAGTGGGAACTTTGATTTTAATTGGTTTGAATGATAGAAATTAGACTAGTGACCCTGATTATGAGAAGTCTACTGCAGGTTATGTTTTCATCCTTGGTTTAGGACTTGCCTCGAAGGAAAATTTTAAGGATGGGAGTTTATCTTAGAGTTTAGCAACCTTTGCAAATCTTACTATTGGGCATAGAATCCCCCCCAATGAATGTTTTGGGGCTCAAAGCCAAAGTTTTGACCGAATGGTGTTGTAAAGCTCCGTGAATTACGGTCGTGGAAGTATGTTAGAGTCACAGGGTTGTCCGCCCTAGTTTTGTATTGTAATGTTGGCCTACCCATGGTCCGCGGACCATGGGATTGTATAAAAAGAGTGAGGCTCTAAATGTAAGAGATATCAAAGGAGAAAGAAAGAAGAAGAGAAAGAGTATGAGTGACTAAGGGTATCTTTGGGTCGTAAATTAGGAGAAAGCTCTACAACTGAGTGCGCAGGGCGGAGTCAAGTTTGTAACCGAGGAAGAGATTAATAAATAGAAGTTTGATATCAATTTGTGTATTCATTTTTGGATTAATGCATGTTTGATATAAATTGCAAATATACTATTTATTTACTGTGCACACCTGTATGAATGATTTATGTTGTTAAGTATAACTTAAGGCATGCAAGTAGGCTAAAATAATCAACTAACAGTGGAATATTAGTAAGGACTTGGGTAAAAATAGCATTTGCCCCCCCCCCCAAGCAGGGTTGCACGAAGGTAGTATCTCAAGCTACGAAACACAAGAAAGTGCATGTAGCGACATGCGTGCAGGGTTGAACCGCGGACCTCCTGAATCCATCAGACATCTCCAGGGTGTAGAAACCTGGTTCTAACACCCTCCCATACTACTTCGGGTGAGACCTAAGTCTACGCTCCGTGGACTGTTGCTGAAAGGGAAAGTAGTACCAGGATTTGTTTGGCTAAATCAACTCCAAACCTGGGTCAGGCCCCAATAAGCCAACAAATGGTTCCATTTCCGGGACTAGGATCTACATAAGAGATGTTTGATGTCGCATCACTAGAATCCGAAAAAGAAATTAATTAAAGAATGGCTGGACAGAAAGATACATGATTTCGCGTCACAAGAAACCAGGAATCCGTGAGTATTGAAGGAAGACTGGTTAGAGCGCTACCTATATACGGAAATCCACAAAATTTTCTTTGCATCCTTCCCCTCTGAGTTGTACGAGTGGATCACGAAGTTAGTAGAGAGTCAGGGAAGGTGTAAGCTCGGCAAACCTATTGTGTGGACTCCAGACTTCGTGCGCAGAATGGAAGCATCGGAAGATAATATTGGGACCATTGGCTCGATCGAATTATAGGAGGGTTTATCACCGCGTTTGTGGTAGATACTTTAGTCAGCCATAGCGAGGCAGAACAACACTTTCTTAAAGGACCGCGAAGTAAATATGTTAAATCTTTGAACACTTGGATTAAGATGCTACTGTGTGAAAAGCAGGTTATGTGAATAAATTGATGTTTGGGGCTATGCGAAGTGGGAAGATCTATAAAAACGAGGAATTAGAGACTAGTCCCTTGATTTCACCTCCGCAGGAGAGCGAGGAGGAGTTCGCAAAGTTTCACCAAGAAGTGCAATTAGTCTAATAATACAACAAATTCTGCGCATACCACCCCCACCTACACCACCACCAGTTTCAGTATCTTCACCCACACCACCTCCGCCACCGCCACAATTCAATATGGCGAGCGCAATAAAGTTTTTGATGTTCAAAGGAGTAGGGAATGAAGATCCAGACCAATTTTGGTTCATAGTAAAGGCTATATGGGAAGCGCAGGGAGTCACGGATGACAACATAAAGAAAGCAACACTAGTCAGCGCTTTGCAGGATCACGCACTGACATAGTACATTAAGCTTTCCAATGACAGCCTAAACATAGGGATCACAGATATCCAAGCTGCACTAAACAAGGAATTTAGCAGGCCAAAATCAGAGACACGGTCAATTATCGGATTTAAGGAAATCGCGATGCGTCCAGGTGAGACCCCCTGCGAGGTCGATCAGAGATTGAAGTGTATGATTCGTGAAGCCAACATGACCTTGACGAATGGCCAACATTGTACATGGTTTGTAGCATCGCTAACGCTGCATCTAAGGACCGCAATGTCACACCAAAAGCTATCCACTCAGGCCGAGGCCTTGGAGATTGCAATGAGACTATACGAGACCCCGATACAAGATCCTAGCCTAGGAGTCCAACAGATCCACACGCAGTTGAAAAAATTGTGTCTTTAGATGCAGAGTTTGAAACAAGACAAGACAACTCACGCAAAAGTGTGCCAGGAGGTATGGTGCATAAAGTGCAAAGGCCAAGGACATGACAAGGACCATTGTCCAGTCTTCGTGAACTACCTGGTGGGAGGAGGGTTGATGCCACTGGGACCAGAGGCACAAGCAAGACCGAGCGTGGCACCTGCATTATGGTGCGTGATTTGTCAGATAGCAAGGAAGCATGCTACAGATAACTTCCATCTATTACAGAAGTATACGTAGATGTCCCAGCAGTTGTTCTGCAATTTCTGCAGGTCAGTAGGCCATGATGAGCGTACCTATAGAAGTTATGAACAGATAATGGATCAGACTCCTACCTACCGAATTCAAACCAAAACACGAGCCCTCGATCAAAATGCAAGGATGGCACACACTGGATTTTAGGGGCGCGGATGAGGTCGAGGTAGAATGGGACTAGGAAGGGGTCGTGGACAACTGAACTGTTACAATTGCAGAGGGCTAGGGAATTATGCCTGCAATTGTACAAATCCAACAAGATAATCATGTTTATATTATAACCAGTTTGATCACGGGACAAAGGACTGTCCCACACTGATAGCAAGGTTCTGCGATAAAGGAACACTCGAACCTCCCCCAACTCAGAACCTCCAAATGATGAGGTCTAAGTCGTGCGAGGAGGACCCAAATGTAAACATTGTGCTCTGAAGTAGTATCACGGAAAGAGATGACAAAGGTAAGTAGCTCGAAGAGAGTGCCTGGGTTCGCAAGGCTCCAATAAAGGAACCAGAATTCGATTTGGACCGTGCAAAGGAGACATTTTTGGAAGCTAAGAAGAGCTTCATGGAAGCCTACACTTCAGGTAGTAAAGCCAAACTAGAACCAAATATGGAGCCATCAATGCTCACTACCTTTGTTTAGACATGCATGAAGTTGCTGCACGACAGAAAAGCTATTAAGGGATTACAAGAAATCATCACTAGATGCGCTGGACCAGGAGAACCTCACGTAGTCCGGAAGCTCGGAAGGCACGCAACGCGAATAGGAAGGGAGATGAGATTGACGATGCAAATCGAAGAATATGAGATGGATCAACTAATTTTGGATCTAGGATCGGACGTGAACATCCTGCCAAAGCAAATGTTGGAGCGCATGGGCAGGCCCGTGATGCATTGGTCTCTTATTCAATTACGAATGGAGAACCAACAAAAGATCCTAACGATGAGAATATTGCAGGGAATAACGGTAGATATCGAAGTTGCGAGCACGCTTGCAGATTTCGAAGTGATAGAGATTGTTGATGACAACAATCACTATCCCGCGCTACTGGGAATAGATTGGGCCACTGACATGAATGGAGTGATAAATCTAAAGAAGCGTAAGATGATTTTTGAGAAAAAGTCACTGCACGTAGTGGTACCTTTAGACCCTATGAAAGGATCGCACGACACAGAGCCGATGCGCGACTGCGACAGGGACAACGATCTAGACTGTATCTACAAAATAACTGTGTAAGAGCAGAATTTGGTGAATCCAATAGCGGATGGCAAGATTTCATGGGAGCGCGAAAGCTCCTGTACCTTAGATTCAAACGAAGAAATAGAAAGATGGAAAAAACGGTTACACGAGGTAACCACGCTCAATTGCAACATGATGATAAGGTCACTATGATGTGTAGCAACGGAAGCAAGGAATCTGCCTATGTATGACGGGTTGAATGAGGTAGAATATTTCCTGAACAAATTTTAAAAATAAGTACCAGAACAACAACATTTCGACGCTCTGAAATGGGCACTGCGCGCTACACTTGCAAGATGTTGGGGTACGCACCAGTAGAATTTTCAAGACTGGCGGGAATACAAAACGATGATGTGCCTCCGATTTGGGAAACCTCAGATGCAACTAATAGATAAATATGATGGACAGGATGATCCACATGCACACCTCACGAAATGGACCAAGGTCTACGGGGAAGAGCCACAACCTAAGTGGGTGCACCTATTATGTCATACCCTGAATATCATACCCATGAATTGGTATACTGAGACGGAGCTTTGCCATAGCACAAGCGAATGGGATATCTTGCACGAAGGATTCCTGTTAACCTTCACATTTGAGGATCATTGGTGGGATATTTTTTATGATGCGCTGCAAACAGTAAAAAAAACGATCTTAAAAATACCTCAGGAGCTAATGGAAGTGTTGCAGCCGAAATGGGCAACCTACCTGAGCTGCGCGCTGGAATGTTACAATGTAAACATTGAGGAGGATGACGAAGATCCACGAAAAATGAACATTCTAGAAACAGAAGGCTATCGTGAGGTTCAAGGACCATTGATTGAAGATCCTGACATCACCGCGCCGGTAAAAACAAAGCAGGTAAACATTGGGATAGAGGCTGAACCGAAGTATGCAATGCTCGGTGACTATTGGGATGATGCCATGGTGCATAAGGTCACTGAGTTACTCTGCAAGTACCAAGACTTATTCTTGAGTAAGATCACGAACCTAAAGGGGATCGATGGAGACTAAGGGATGATGAATATCACCCTAAAACCCGATGTGAAGCCGGTTAAGCAAAGGTCTTACTGCTTGAATCTGAAATACAAGGAAATGGTCCACGTAGAATTAGACAAAATGATCATGGCCTAAATTATTGAGCTGGTGGAAGAACTCGACTGGGTAAGCCCTATGGCAGTACAGGAAAAGAAGCAGAAGGGTGAAATAAGAATATACGTGGACCTTAGAAAATTGAATGATGCCTGTGTGCACGACCCATTCCCGACCCCGTTCATAGATGAAGTATTGGAAAATGTTAGCGAACAAGAAGCATACTCTTTCATGGACGGGTTCTCAAGGTACCACCAGATCAAAATCGCACTAGGAGATAGGAGAAAGACAACCTTTGCAACGGAATGGTGCTGCTTCCAATACACAGTTATGCCATTTGGGTTGAAGAATGCATCAGCCATCTTTTCGTGCATAGTTGTTGCCGCATTCAAAGAATATATCCACAAGTTCCTGGAGGTATATCTGGATGATTGGACTATCTTTGGATTGGTTAAGCACCACGTAGCAAGCTTACGCTTGATGGTGGATACTTTCCGACGACACTAAATTGCGATGAACCTTAAGAAGTGCACATTCCTTGTTCCCTTTGGGAACATGTTGGGACATGAGGTCTGCAAATAGGAACTGATGGTGGATCCCATGAAGATTGCAGTGATTCTGAATTTGGAAGCACCGCGAAGTGTTAAACAGCTGCGCGCTACCCTGGGACATACGGGGTACTATAGGAATTTCATTAAAAGTTATGCTGAGATCACCACACCGATGGAGACACTGTTGAAAAAGGATGTCACGTTCTCTGGAATGATGATTGCATGAAGAGCTTGGATGTACTAAAAGAGAAATTGGCCTCCGCGCCCATCCTAGTCTTCCCAAAATGGGATGTGGAATTTCATGAGTCATGTATAGCGCTGGGAGTGGTACTAAAATAGGAGGGTGCAGAGGGCTTGGATCACCCTATCATATTCGCGAGTTTCCATTTGTCTAAAGCAGAAAAGAACTATTCAACCACCGAACGCGAGACGCTGTCTATGGTGTATGCGCTCCAAAAATACCGGCACTATTTACTGGGAGGACATTTCAAGATGTATACAAACCATTCCGCGCTCAAATAATTGGTCAATAAGCCTGTGTTGGGGGGGCGCATCTGTAGGTGTATCTTATTATTCCAAGAATATGACTTTGAGGTCGTGGTAAATCCTGGACGACTAAACGCAGGACCGGATCACTTGTCACGTATTGAGAAGGGCGAAGAACCTACTAGTTTGGAGGAAGGATTACCTGACGAGCTCTTTGTTGTGCGCATCTTGAATGGCCACTTCGAAGATATCATCCACTTTCTAACAATAGGGATTGTGCTGAAGGAGTACTCCGTTCAACAGAAGAAGGAATTGGTGGTACGTGCGGTGGACGTTTCTGTCATCGCAGGGCACTTATACAAAAAGGGTAGTGATGAGATATTGTTAAGGTATGTACTTGAATTTGAACAAGGTCAGATCCTCACGGAAGCACATGGGGGCGCTGCAAGAGGACACTATGTAGGATGAGCAACAGCACAAAATATTCTTCGCGCAGGGTTGTGGTGGCCAACCCTTCATCAGGATTCCAAGGCACACTGTAAGGCCTGCGATATTTGTCAAAGAACCGGTAAACCATCATGAAGGGACAAGATGCCTTTGCATCCAAAAATGACACTACAACCCTTCTAAAAGTGGGCGATCGACTTTGTGGGAGCTATTAAACCCTAGGGAAAAATAGGCACGCGCTACATCATCACCACGATGGATTACTTGACGCACTAGGCGAAAGCACAGCCGATCAAAGACTGCATGGCCGCTACGGCTGCAAAGATTTTGTTTGAACACGTGTTGACCTGATTTGGATGTCCGAAGATCTTAATGAGTGATCGTGGTACACATTTCCTGAATGAAACCATTAGTGCACTCACAAAAGAGTTCCAGGTGTATCATCAGAAAAGCACACCATATCACCCACAAGCCAATGAGACAGTAGAAGCTTTTAACAAAATATAGATATTGCGCTAACCAAAGTTTGCAACATGCAGTGAAACAATTAGGACCTGCGTGTACCTATAGTACTATGGGATTATAGGGCAACGTGCAAGAAACTGACAGGACAAACACCTTTCTTGTTAGTTTACTGCATGGAAGTTGTTATGCTAATGGAGTATATTGTACCTAGTCTATGAATAGGCACACTCATAGGTATGATGGACTGCGAAGCTCTGGAAGAAAGGCTTGCGCAATTGGAAGAACTTGAGGAGGAATGGTTCCTAGCTGGTTTTCATCAATAGGTACAAAAGTAGTGTGAAAAGGCCTGGCACAATTGCCATATTAAGTTGCACACCTTCAAAGTAAATGATTTAGTGTTGCTGTATGAGAGTAAGTTTGAAAACTTCCCGGGAAAATTCAGAATGCATTGGCTGGGACCATACATGGTTAAGAAGGTCACAGACAGAGGCGCAGTCGAGCTAGTCAAACTAAATGGAGAACCCTTCCCAGGAAAATTGAATGGCAGCCACTTGAAGCCCTACACAGGTGGGCTGGATTTTTGACTAACCAGCAGAAGCACAGTCTTCATTCTCCGAGGATTCAGACAAAGGCGTGGGACTATAAACATATGCAATAGATACTGGTACAGATGTATGGAAACAGTTCATACACAGAGGTCTCGAAATAGTGGATGCAGCAGATTCAACAAGCAGTGGCTCAATGTGCTGCTAACCTCAGTACAATTCGAGGATAGTTGGAGGGACTCCGTGAAAATGTCGTCGCACCGACAGAGTGACTCAAGGGCGAGTCACGATGTTTGTGTTGGGGGCCTGTTGGGCATGGAATCCTCCCCCCCCCCCCTAAGGCATGTTTTGGGGCTCAAAGCCCAAGTTTTGATCGAATGGTATTGTAAAACTCCATGAATTGCTGGCGCGGAAGTATGTTAGAGTCACAAGGTTGTCCGCCCTAGTTTTGTAATGTAATGTCGACCTACCCATGGTCCATGGACCATGGAATTGTATAAAAAGAGTGAGGCTCTAAATGTAATAAATAGCAAAGGAAAAAGAGAGAAGAAGAGAAAGATTCTGAGTGAATAAGGGTGTCTTTGGGTCGTAGAGTAGGAGAAGGCTCTGCAGCTAAGTGCGCAGAGGCCTAGTAGTCCGCAGTTGAGTGCACGGACCCCTGCAGCTGAGTGCGCAGGGCGGAGTCAAGTCTATAACCAAGGAAGAGATTAATAAAGAGAAGTTTTATATCAATTTGTGTATTCATTTTTGGATTAATGCATGTTTGATATAAATTGCAAATATACTATTTATTTATTGCACGCCCCTGTATGAATGATTTATGTTGTTAATTATAACTTAAAGCATGCAAGTAGGCTAAAATAATCAACTAACAGTGGAATATTAGTAAGGACTTGAGTAATAACAGAGTTTGCCCCCCCCCCCCCCCCCAGTAGAGTTGTGCGAAGGCAGTATCTCAGGCTGTGAAGCACGGTAAAGTGCGCGTAGCAACATGCGTGCAGGGTCGAACCGCAGACCTCCTGAACCCATCAAACATCTCCAGGGTGCGGAAACCTAGTTCTAGCACCCTCGCATACTACTTCAGGTGAGACCTCAGTCCAGGCTCCACAGACGGTTGCCAAAAGGGCCAGTAGTACCAGGATTTGTTTGGCTAAATCAACTCCGAACCTAGGTCAGGCCCCAATAAGCCAACACTTACTAGTCCCTAATACCCAAATTTTAGAATGTTTGATGATAATTTTGTAAAAATATTTAGATATCTAATTATTTTATATTAGACAATATATAATATTGGCGCTTTTTAAGGTAAAATAATTTTATACTATAAA
>APFE031344134.1:24621-40688 GCA_000404065.3 Pinus taeda | reverse complement strand
GACTCCAGACTTCGTGCGCAGAATGGAAGCATCGGAAGATAATATTGGGACCATTGGCTCGATCGAATTATAGGAGGGTTTATCACCGCGTTTGTGGTAGATACTTTAGTCAGCCATAGCGAGGCAGAACAACACTTTCTTAAAGGACCGCGAAGTAAATATGTTAAATCTTTGAACACTTGGATTAAGATGCTACTGTGTGAAAAGCAGGTTATGTGAATAAATTGATGTTTGGGGCTATGCGAAGTGGGAAGATCTATAAAAACGAGGAATTAGAGACTAGTCCCTTGATTTCACCTCCGCAGGAGAGCGAGGAGGAGTTCGCAAAGTTTCACCAAGAAGTGCAATTAGTCTAATAATACAACAAATTCTGCGCATACCACCCCCACCTACACCACCACCAGTTTCAGTATCTTCACCCACACCACCTCCGCCACCGCCACAATTCAATATGGCGAGCGCAATAAAGTTTTTGATGTTCAAAGGAGTAGGGAATGAAGATCCAGACCAATTTTGGTTCATAGTAAAGGCTATATGGGAAGCGCAGGGAGTCACGGATGACAACATAAAGAAAGCAACACTAGTCAGCGCTTTGCAGGATCACGCACTGACATAGTACATTAAGCTTTCCAATGACAGCCTAAACATAGGGATCACAGATATCCAAGCTGCACTAAACAAGGAATTTAGCAGGCCAAAATCAGAGACACGGTCAATTATCGGATTTAAGGAAATCGCGATGCGTCCAGGTGAGACCCCCTGCGAGGTCGATCAGAGATTGAAGTGTATGATTCGTGAAGCCAACATGACCTTGACGAATGGCCAACATTGTACATGGTTTGTAGCATCGCTAACGCTGCATCTAAGGACCGCAATGTCACACCAAAAGCTATCCACTCAGGCCGAGGCCTTGGAGATTGCAATGAGACTATACGAGACCCCGATACAAGATCCTAGCCTAGGAGTCCAACAGATCCACACGCAGTTGAAAAAATTGTGTCTTTAGATGCAGAGTTTGAAACAAGACAAGACAACTCACGCAAAAGTGTGCCAGGAGGTATGGTGCATAAAGTGCAAAGGCCAAGGACATGACAAGGACCATTGTCCAGTCTTCGTGAACTACCTGGTGGGAGGAGGGTTGATGCCACTGGGACCAGAGGCACAAGCAAGACCGAGCGTGGCACCTGCATTATGGTGCGTGATTTGTCAGATAGCAAGGAAGCATGCTACAGATAACTTCCATCTATTACAGAAGTATACGTAGATGTCCCAGCAGTTGTTCTGCAATTTCTGCAGGTCAGTAGGCCATGATGAGCGTACCTATAGAAGTTATGAACAGATAATGGATCAGACTCCTACCTACCGAATTCAAACCAAAACACGAGCCCTCGATCAAAATGCAAGGATGGCACACACTGGATTTTAGGGGCGCGGATGAGGTCGAGGTAGAATGGGACTAGGAAGGGGTCGTGGACAACTGAACTGTTACAATTGCAGAGGGCTAGGGAATTATGCCTGCAATTGTACAAATCCAACAAGATAATCATGTTTATATTATAACCAGTTTGATCACGGGACAAAGGACTGTCCCACACTGATAGCAAGGTTCTGCGATAAAGGAACACTCGAACCTCCCCCAACTCAGAACCTCCAAATGATGAGGTCTAAGTCGTGCGAGGAGGACCCAAATGTAAACATTGTGCTCTGAAGTAGTATCACGGAAAGAGATGACAAAGGTAAGTAGCTCGAAGAGAGTGCCTGGGTTCGCAAGGCTCCAATAAAGGAACCAGAATTCGATTTGGACCGTGCAAAGGAGACATTTTTGGAAGCTAAGAAGAGCTTCATGGAAGCCTACACTTCAGGTAGTAAAGCCAAACTAGAACCAAATATGGAGCCATCAATGCTCACTACCTTTGTTTAGACATGCATGAAGTTGCTGCACGACAGAAAAGCTATTAAGGGATTACAAGAAATCATCACTAGATGCGCTGGACCAGGAGAACCTCACGTAGTCCGGAAGCTCGGAAGGCACGCAACGCGAATAGGAAGGGAGATGAGATTGACGATGCAAATCGAAGAATATGAGATGGATCAACTAATTTTGGATCTAGGATCGGACGTGAACATCCTGCCAAAGCAAATGTTGGAGCGCATGGGCAGGCCCGTGATGCATTGGTCTCTTATTCAATTACGAATGGAGAACCAACAAAAGATCCTAACGATGAGAATATTGCAGGGAATAACGGTAGATATCGAAGTTGCGAGCACGCTTGCAGATTTCGAAGTGATAGAGATTGTTGATGACAACAATCACTATCCCGCGCTACTGGGAATAGATTGGGCCACTGACATGAATGGAGTGATAAATCTAAAGAAGCGTAAGATGATTTTTGAGAAAAAGTCACTGCACGTAGTGGTACCTTTAGACCCTATGAAAGGATCGCACGACACAGAGCCGATGCGCGACTGCGACAGGGACAACGATCTAGACTGTATCTACAAAATAACTGTGTAAGAGCAGAATTTGGTGAATCCAATAGCGGATGGCAAGATTTCATGGGAGCGCGAAAGCTCCTGTACCTTAGATTCAAACGAAGAAATAGAAAGATGGAAAAAACGGTTACACGAGGTAACCACGCTCAATTGCAACATGATGATAAGGTCACTATGATGTGTAGCAACGGAAGCAAGGAATCTGCCTATGTATGACGGGTTGAATGAGGTAGAATATTTCCTGAACAAATTTTAAAAATAAGTACCAGAACAACAACATTTCGACGCTCTGAAATGGGCACTGCGCGCTACACTTGCAAGATGTTGGGGTACGCACCAGTAGAATTTTCAAGACTGGCGGGAATACAAAACGATGATGTGCCTCCGATTTGGGAAACCTCAGATGCAACTAATAGATAAATATGATGGACAGGATGATCCACATGCACACCTCACGAAATGGACCAAGGTCTACGGGGAAGAGCCACAACCTAAGTGGGTGCACCTATTATGTCATACCCTGAATATCATACCCATGAATTGGTATACTGAGACGGAGCTTTGCCATAGCACAAGCGAATGGGATATCTTGCACGAAGGATTCCTGTTAACCTTCACATTTGAGGATCATTGGTGGGATATTTTTTATGATGCGCTGCAAACAGTAAAAAAAACGATCTTAAAAATACCTCAGGAGCTAATGGAAGTGTTGCAGCCGAAATGGGCAACCTACCTGAGCTGCGCGCTGGAATGTTACAATGTAAACATTGAGGAGGATGACGAAGATCCACGAAAAATGAACATTCTAGAAACAGAAGGCTATCGTGAGGTTCAAGGACCATTGATTGAAGATCCTGACATCACCGCGCCGGTAAAAACAAAGCAGGTAAACATTGGGATAGAGGCTGAACCGAAGTATGCAATGCTCGGTGACTATTGGGATGATGCCATGGTGCATAAGGTCACTGAGTTACTCTGCAAGTACCAAGACTTATTCTTGAGTAAGATCACGAACCTAAAGGGGATCGATGGAGACTAAGGGATGATGAATATCACCCTAAAACCCGATGTGAAGCCGGTTAAGCAAAGGTCTTACTGCTTGAATCTGAAATACAAGGAAATGGTCCACGTAGAATTAGACAAAATGATCATGGCCTAAATTATTGAGCTGGTGGAAGAACTCGACTGGGTAAGCCCTATGGCAGTACAGGAAAAGAAGCAGAAGGGTGAAATAAGAATATACGTGGACCTTAGAAAATTGAATGATGCCTGTGTGCACGACCCATTCCCGACCCCGTTCATAGATGAAGTATTGGAAAATGTTAGCGAACAAGAAGCATACTCTTTCATGGACGGGTTCTCAAGGTACCACCAGATCAAAATCGCACTAGGAGATAGGAGAAAGACAACCTTTGCAACGGAATGGTGCTGCTTCCAATACACAGTTATGCCATTTGGGTTGAAGAATGCATCAGCCATCTTTTCGTGCATAGTTGTTGCCGCATTCAAAGAATATATCCACAAGTTCCTGGAGGTATATCTGGATGATTGGACTATCTTTGGATTGGTTAAGCACCACGTAGCAAGCTTACGCTTGATGGTGGATACTTTCCGACGACACTAAATTGCGATGAACCTTAAGAAGTGCACATTCCTTGTTCCCTTTGGGAACATGTTGGGACATGAGGTCTGCAAATAGGAACTGATGGTGGATCCCATGAAGATTGCAGTGATTCTGAATTTGGAAGCACCGCGAAGTGTTAAACAGCTGCGCGCTACCCTGGGACATACGGGGTACTATAGGAATTTCATTAAAAGTTATGCTGAGATCACCACACCGATGGAGACACTGTTGAAAAAGGATGTCACGTTCTCTGGAATGATGATTGCATGAAGAGCTTGGATGTACTAAAAGAGAAATTGGCCTCCGCGCCCATCCTAGTCTTCCCAAAATGGGATGTGGAATTTCATGAGTCATGTATAGCGCTGGGAGTGGTACTAAAATAGGAGGGTGCAGAGGGCTTGGATCACCCTATCATATTCGCGAGTTTCCATTTGTCTAAAGCAGAAAAGAACTATTCAACCACCGAACGCGAGACGCTGTCTATGGTGTATGCGCTCCAAAAATACCGGCACTATTTACTGGGAGGACATTTCAAGATGTATACAAACCATTCCGCGCTCAAATAATTGGTCAATAAGCCTGTGTTGGGGGGGCGCATCTGTAGGTGTATCTTATTATTCCAAGAATATGACTTTGAGGTCGTGGTAAATCCTGGACGACTAAACGCAGGACCGGATCACTTGTCACGTATTGAGAAGGGCGAAGAACCTACTAGTTTGGAGGAAGGATTACCTGACGAGCTCTTTGTTGTGCGCATCTTGAATGGCCACTTCGAAGATATCATCCACTTTCTAACAATAGGGATTGTGCTGAAGGAGTACTCCGTTCAACAGAAGAAGGAATTGGTGGTACGTGCGGTGGACGTTTCTGTCATCGCAGGGCACTTATACAAAAAGGGTAGTGATGAGATATTGTTAAGGTATGTACTTGAATTTGAACAAGGTCAGATCCTCACGGAAGCACATGGGGGCGCTGCAAGAGGACACTATGTAGGATGAGCAACAGCACAAAATATTCTTCGCGCAGGGTTGTGGTGGCCAACCCTTCATCAGGATTCCAAGGCACACTGTAAGGCCTGCGATATTTGTCAAAGAACCGGTAAACCATCATGAAGGGACAAGATGCCTTTGCATCCAAAAATGACACTACAACCCTTCTAAAAGTGGGCGATCGACTTTGTGGGAGCTATTAAACCCTAGGGAAAAATAGGCACGCGCTACATCATCACCACGATGGATTACTTGACGCACTAGGCGAAAGCACAGCCGATCAAAGACTGCATGGCCGCTACGGCTGCAAAGATTTTGTTTGAACACGTGTTGACCTGATTTGGATGTCCGAAGATCTTAATGAGTGATCGTGGTACACATTTCCTGAATGAAACCATTAGTGCACTCACAAAAGAGTTCCAGGTGTATCATCAGAAAAGCACACCATATCACCCACAAGCCAATGAGACAGTAGAAGCTTTTAACAAAATATAGATATTGCGCTAACCAAAGTTTGCAACATGCAGTGAAACAATTAGGACCTGCGTGTACCTATAGTACTATGGGATTATAGGGCAACGTGCAAGAAACTGACAGGACAAACACCTTTCTTGTTAGTTTACTGCATGGAAGTTGTTATGCTAATGGAGTATATTGTACCTAGTCTATGAATAGGCACACTCATAGGTATGATGGACTGCGAAGCTCTGGAAGAAAGGCTTGCGCAATTGGAAGAACTTGAGGAGGAATGGTTCCTAGCTGGTTTTCATCAATAGGTACAAAAGTAGTGTGAAAAGGCCTGGCACAATTGCCATATTAAGTTGCACACCTTCAAAGTAAATGATTTAGTGTTGCTGTATGAGAGTAAGTTTGAAAACTTCCCGGGAAAATTCAGAATGCATTGGCTGGGACCATACATGGTTAAGAAGGTCACAGACAGAGGCGCAGTCGAGCTAGTCAAACTAAATGGAGAACCCTTCCCAGGAAAATTGAATGGCAGCCACTTGAAGCCCTACACAGGTGGGCTGGATTTTTGACTAACCAGCAGAAGCACAGTCTTCATTCTCCGAGGATTCAGACAAAGGCGTGGGACTATAAACATATGCAATAGATACTGGTACAGATGTATGGAAACAGTTCATACACAGAGGTCTCGAAATAGTGGATGCAGCAGATTCAACAAGCAGTGGCTCAATGTGCTGCTAACCTCAGTACAATTCGAGGATAGTTGGAGGGACTCCGTGAAAATGTCGTCGCACCGACAGAGTGACTCAAGGGCGAGTCACGATGTTTGTGTTGGGGGCCTGTTGGGCATGGAATCCTCCCCCCCCCCCTAAGGCATGTTTTGGGGCTCAAAGCCCAAGTTTTGATCGAATGGTATTGTAAAACTCCATGAATTGCTGGCGCGGAAGTATGTTAGAGTCACAAGGTTGTCCGCCCTAGTTTTGTAATGTAATGTCGACCTACCCATGGTCCATGGACCATGGAATTGTATAAAAAGAGTGAGGCTCTAAATGTAATAAATAGCAAAGGAAAAAGAGAGAAGAAGAGAAAGATTCTGAGTGAATAAGGGTGTCTTTGGGTCGTAGAGTAGGAGAAGGCTCTGCAGCTAAGTGCGCAGAGGCCTAGTAGTCCGCAGTTGAGTGCACGGACCCCTGCAGCTGAGTGCGCAGGGCGGAGTCAAGTCTATAACCAAGGAAGAGATTAATAAAGAGAAGTTTTATATCAATTTGTGTATTCATTTTTGGATTAATGCATGTTTGATATAAATTGCAAATATACTATTTATTTATTGCACGCCCCTGTATGAATGATTTATGTTGTTAATTATAACTTAAAGCATGCAAGTAGGCTAAAATAATCAACTAACAGTGGAATATTAGTAAGGACTTGAGTAATAACAGAGTTTGCCCCCCCCCCCCCCAGTAGAGTTGTGCGAAGGCAGTATCTCAGGCTGTGAAGCACGGTAAAGTGCGCGTAGCAACATGCGTGCAGGGTCGAACCGCAGACCTCCTGAACCCATCAAACATCTCCAGGGTGCGGAAACCTAGTTCTAGCACCCTCGCATACTACTTCAGGTGAGACCTCAGTCCAGGCTCCACAGACGGTTGCCAAAAGGGCCAGTAGTACCAGGATTTGTTTGGCTAAATCAACTCCGAACCTAGGTCAGGCCCCAATAAGCCAACACTTACTAGTCCCTAATACCCAAATTTTAGAATGTTTGATGATAATTTTGTAAAAATATTTAGATATCTAATTATTTTATATTAGACAATATATAATATTGGCGCTTTTTAAGGTAAAATAATTTTATACTATAAAATATAGGCGAATTCTTTATTAGAAAAATGGAAATTGGTGAATCTTTGCTTTTAGAAAGCATGGAATATTAGCCCACTTGCGAATATTAGTCCCTAACAATTTCCCCTCCTGTCTCTCGAGATTGTACAAAGATACAATATATTTCTCTTTCTTCAATAGAAATAGAGTATCGGGTAGTGGTTAATGTAATTAAAAATCCCTGTAGTTTTGATAGATTATTTTAGAGTTTGGATTCTAACAGGAGCATCCAACCACTCTCTAGTGCAATAATAATAGTTTCATCAAGTTCACCAAATATCCAATTTAGCATCACCATAAAAAACACATTACGATACAAATGCACTTCATCAAAAGGATCCTTCATGATCATGTTCCTAAAATTCTCTTTTTCCCTACAAAATATCAAATTGCTAACATTTTCACAAAGTCTCTTATAAAAGCAAAGTTTTCCAATCTTCGATCTACATTAGAAATTCAAGAAGTTTTCATTAATGAGAGATCGGCTCTAATACTTCCTTCTCCATTATGTACCTTTGTAAATCCTTCAATCCTATCCCAAGTTGTTATTAAAAAATAATGTTAGGATATTTAAACACTTAAGATTTAATTAAGTTCAATTTGGTCTAAGGTGTATGTAGATAAAAGTTTGTTCCTTTAATACATATTAGCTGCATTGTAATTCAATGGTCACAATATGTTTTAGACATATAGCGATCCATTGTTTTATATTATCCCTCATACTAATAATTATTGATTATGACTTAACACTCAATTGTTCCAAGATCTCTATTAAAGAGAAAAAAGGATCATTTCTTGATGATTTATTTCAAGAAACCGCCTTATTTATAAATTTTCATTTTGCATTAATAAAATTGTCTCAAGTGACCACCTTGTCTAGGATTGTTCATTGTTTCCCTCTTAGAGAGTTTTAACCACATAAAAATATTGGTGTTCTGATATTTAATCTAATTGTACCTGTGGTTACTTAAGTTGTTCATATTGAATGGAATTCTTTGTTTTATCAAATAGGGAATGTTAGCTCTCATATAAGCTTCACTTCTTAAAGGGTGAATTCAGGTACTGGCAGCGCTGGTTGTACTTTCAAAAGGTTCGCAGCAGTGAATTTCTCCTTCATCTTCATTCTCCTTATTCTCCTCGTAACCCCTTAATCTTTTTTTTCTTTCTAAACTCTGTGTAAACTCATGTTTGCTTAAACCCCCGCTTACACTCTTAAACCCCTGTTTTCCGTCGTTTTGCTCTAAAAGTTCTCCATAGTTCTGTTTCCCCGGCTCCCGTGCAGTTCTATTTAAATTCTATAAAACATGTTTAAATTCTGCATAACCCGTTTCTTTTGCTCAGGCGCTTAAAATATAATTTCGCGCTATTAATAATCCTCTGTCACCTTTGCATTTACAGTCGTTGATCACCATGATCTAACGATCTTCATTCTTTGCCCGCGCGTTAAACCTCGCACTTCTTCCCCTCCATCTCACCGTCCATCGCCGATCCGACGGCTGAAGCATCCCCCGATCGTGCGACCTGCGCATGCGATAACCCGCAGGCGATGGTTTTGGGCTGCCACGCGTCATGAATCTGTTGGATTGCGCCAACCCTGTACGTAAACCACCGAGCGCCGAAAGCGGTGCAGGAAAACCGCTTACCGCCCTTTCGGTACGGCTCCCCGCCCGTTAATTGTCGTGTGCCTTCCGCTCCCGTCAACTGTTGGATCTACCGCCCGTGATCCAACGGCCCTCGTCCCTCCATTTCTGTTTGATCCCGATATCCTTTCAGATCTATTCCCCACCGTCGATCTCTGTGATCCGATGGTGAGCGTTCATCTGTTCCTCTGTGCTCCCGATAGCGCCTCCCACGCGATCTCGGCCATTGAGTTTTATGATCCGACGGCCAGTATTTGTTTTCGCCTCCCGCTCATGCTTCCGCCATGTTGTCCTCGCCCGTAACCTGTGTTATTCACCCGAAGGATGAAGGGGATGATCTACCCCATACCTGCATAATAATATCTCAGCGACTGCATTTAAAGACAGCATGGCCGAAGGACGAACATGACGACCTCGAGCAGTGAAGAGCATTTATCAGACGTGGAATTTCATCCACAATTTACTCCAGCTGCCCGAGAAAGACTTCAGAATATCTAAAAAGGCCGATTTTGTCCATTAAAATCAGCAGATTGTATCAGAGATCCATATCTAAGTGTAAATACGGTTGGTGCTCCATTAAGACACCTCCATGCATAGCCTAGCAGAGCAATTTTGTTACCAACCTCTATTTATACCCAAAAACACAATGTAATAGGTGGGATGAGTGTTATCTGGTTGTAAGCTTCAACTTCTGGAGACTGTAACTACTGTGAGACCTGTAGCGTCTGGTCTTTATTTCTAGCTAATGCAAGCTTATTTTGTTGTTAATTGCTCACTGTCCACTTCTTCTTCTTGTTCCAAGCTGTGCCTATTATACATTTATTCATGTGTTGTTAATGTTTAGCATTAGAGGGGTTGTCATCCCACCTCTGTGTTAGGATTTAGCATGTATTATTGAATTTGTATGCAGGTTTCTGTTGTTTTAATGCCAGAGAGCTGTCATCCTCTCTATGTATTAGAAAACAGATTTACAGACCTTTTAACTAGTTGCAGCCGGCCTTTTAACTAGTTGCAGCCGGCCATCACAGGGTCCTGTGCATCTGCTGGTGTGGTCAGTCTTCTTGATCATCACTTATTCCTCAAACTGTGAGTAATTGGTGGTCTAAAGCCTTGTAGTCTGGGGGTATTCACCCATGTCTGGGGTTAAGCATAGTAGGAGTGGTTATCTGACTTGAATATGCCGCATTTGTCTCATTCATCCACCATTGTTCCATCATTTTGATGAGTTTGTAATGTTCCCGAGCATCTCTGAGATACAACCTAGGAGAGTTTCTTGGGGTGATAACAAGGAACACGTTTTTTTTCTCACCAATTTGCTACCTATCAGAAAAGTTATAACACCATATCAAAAATAAAGAATGTGGAAGGTGAGGTGGATTAAAGATCTATGCAATTAGTTGAGCCGGGGTTCATCATCTTGAATCTATTTACATGGAGTCTGTGAGATAAAATATCATTGAGACTATCAAAATAGCTTTATTTTTCCCATGTTTGGTGTTTAAGGAGGGTGACCAAAAGTTATTCGGGGAAGTGTTCAAGGAGGAGCTACTAGTTATTTTGTCAACTTTTCGAAATGACAAAAATTTGAGTCCTGGAAAGTGGATGATGAAATTTTATATTAGTTATTTTGACACCTTAGGTGATGACTTATTGAGGGTAGTTGAAAAAGTGATATTATTAAGAAAAGTCTTGGACTCTTCCAATTCTATTTTTATTTCCATCGTCATCATATATCTAACAAGCTTGAGTCGTTTTAGGAGCAAAGATCAATCTCACTCTTTAATTGTGCCTACAAGATAATTACTAAAGTGTTGACTATCACATTGTGCTTTGAAATGTTGTTTCTCCAAAAATAGCTTTGATTTTGGAGTAGAGGAAAATACATGATCCCATTGGTATTTCTCAAGTGGGGCTACATTCCATTAAGGTAAATAAGATTTATACCATGGAAATTAAACTAGACTTATCAAAGAGATATGATAGAAGTTATTGGTTGTAGTTAAGACCCCTTGTCCAAAAATATACACTCCAAATATTCTACACAGTTAGATTAGGAAAGAATTGAAAAGCCTTGTGAATGAATGAAGATATTGAAAGTTATGGTGTTATAGTTCCTCACAATACGGAACAACTAGCTTGGAAAATGGGCAATAACAGTTAAGAGAGAGTTTGGTCACTTGCCATCATGGGGTTGTGGCAACTATATATTCCTTCCATTGAATTTGGTTCATCAATTAAATATACTTGGCATTTTCATCCTTAATAAGTGATGCTATGAGATACTATAAGGTAAAATACCTTAGTTTATTAAATTAGTCAAATGACCTTTATATATGAAGACAATAAGTCTTCAAGCATGAACACAACCCAAGGGATGAGAAAAAAAGTTGAAAATATACAACCACATACCAAACAACAATAACTACTCAATAAAACAAATAGAAATTAATAATGTTGCCCAAGTGTTGCACGACTAATAGGTATTGTCCTTGGAGAGTTTTTCCTAAATATTTACTTTATCGAAATCTAAGCATTGTTCAAATTCAAGATACGTCTCTTTCCCACTTTCCTTAACCTCTTATGTTTTCCACATACCAATTTTACAATTCTTTCTCCTACCATATTTTTTAAAATTTCATATTTATCTATTATAATTATTCATAAATAAATAATAATAATAATAATTTATTTACACATAAAATATTTATGTAAAATTTAACATAGATATCTATAGCGTATTTACTTTCAACATTTTGGGTTTTTCTAAAAAAAAACACAACAGATAAAAATGAAACTATAAATTATATGCAAAGTATCACTCGACCCTATCAATGCATTTATTATGAAACTTGCAAACTGTCTGGTGAGAAAAATATAAACATACATTTTCGCTGAGTCATGGACTATTTCTCCTTTTCAAACACCAGGGCGAAAGTTAAATAAAAATCAATAACAAAAACATTTTCCATGTGATACGCCAAATCAAGCAAAGGACGTATCATGACTAACCTGGGCAACACTAAGCATAAGCATACTTTCGAAGTGCTCGAAAAGAAACACTAAGCATAAGCATACTTTCGAAGTGCTGGAAAAGAAACATAAATTAAGCATAATCTTCATTTTGTTCATTTTTCCTCTTTTAATCCCTTACAGTTCTCCTACTTTTGCTCCCCATGTGTTCACCACATGCAATACACGCCATTTATTCCTGCATATCGTCGTTGCGCTCCATGCTCTCCTCAGTAGATGAACCCTGTAGAGAAAACTGAAGTGATTGATCAGAAGGAAGAATGATGCCTAGCGATTATTTTAGCTCATCACATGCATTACGATGTAAACACGCGTATCAGCAATGTTAACTATAATGTGGGGAAAACAATATGTTTGAAAATGTGGATATCACCTGCCCGGAAGTACGCCCTACTTTATGAGACCATTGATTGCAAACTTCTTTAATGTTTTGCCTTGCATGTTTGAAATAAGGCTTTCCTGCATGTTTGAAATAAGGCTTTCCTGCATGTTTTGACATGCCTTTCGCAACAACGGACTTCTCTGGATGTCCACAGTCTGTAGAGTTTCCATCTTTACAATGCACTCCATCGCTTTCCCTTCCAACTTATCGCAATCAGATAGACACAAATGTTCCAATAAGGTGAGGCAATGGAAATCCTGAGGGAGCTTCTCTAGCATTCTACAGGTCCCCAGTAATAGAATTCGCAGTGATGAGAGACTTTTGAAGCCTGCACATAATTCTTTAAGAGTCACGCAGCATGATAAATTCAAATCCTCCAAAAGCTTGAGTTGGGTGAAAGTTTCTGGAAGCTTCTTTAGACTGACACAACCCCAGAGCCTTAGCTTTCTCAAACTTCTTAATTCTCCAAATCCATGTGGAAGCTCCTCTAGTCTCCAGCAATTATCCATTACAAGTTCTTTTAGAGAGGAGAGGCTGCAAAACTCGTCGGGTAGTTTTTCTAAATCGGTCGAGGATAAGTCGATTGAGTCCAAGAAGTTGAATTGTCCAATGCTTTTCGGAAGCGATTCTATACTTCCGCACTGACGCAGTTGGAGTATTCGAAAATTGCTAATAAGATTGCGGGGCATCTACAAATTATGCAATTATTGATATGTGAAAATCATTCGCAAATGGAATTATTAAAACTAAAAAAACTGCGCAAGATATAGATTTCTAGGTATTCCAAGAAAATTGGGAAGAGAAATGGGGGGGGGCAGATATTTGAAGACTTGCCTGACATAGATTTTGTAAATCGTCCGTGCTGTAACATAAATATCTCAACGGCTTTGCCTTTGACATATCAAAAGGATTGTGGGAAATTTTCGCACTGAAAAAACACAGTTTTGCAAATGTTCGGTTGCATCGGCCTTTAACCTCTGTTGAGTTCTCAAGTGCAAGAACTCTTAAAGATTCACACATCAAATCTAGTTTTTCTGGGGGTATATTCAATGGATCGATGTTGTCAATCGACCAGATGCCTTTGATGCCGCGAAGATGCTACATTATTATTGAATATTAATGAGTCAGTCATAAGTATCAAGATATACATTTTTTGAAAGAAAACTACGTATGATATATTCGTGAGTGGAGCGCTTGCGTACCTTATCTTCCCTCGTTTTTAAAAACTCTTCAAAATCACTTGCACGGGTGAATTTGAATCTTTCTCCCTTATTCTGGACACCAATTGCCAAGATGACAATGTGTACCTTCGCAGTCATGTTTTTCTCATCTTTGGTGACCAGCGCTCTATCTTCTAGGCTATTCAGTTCATGGTCTCCCACTATATTTGAAAGTTCTTCCCAGTGCCATCCTTCAAAATATGAACAGATGTCAAAAAACGGGTCTTTCAACTTCTCGTCAAGAAGTTCGTGTGCAAAGGCGTAGCGAGCTATATTGGTCCATCCAACACGACCATTCCAGTTATTTTCTCTCTCCGAAATCACCTGATGATACCTTTCTTGTGCTGCTTCTCTGTTTTGCCAAACTCCTATATAGGCTGCAACCTCTTTCAAAACCCGCGGAATTCCTCCGCATATTTGGACTATCTGGTTTATTTGGTTATTATCTAGTTTCGCATCCCTGCCATTCAGTTGCTCGTTGTCAAGATCATCCTCCTCGTCATTCAGTTCTTCCTTGACAAGCTGCATTGCCTTAGTATCTTCGAGGGTTTCAATAGGATATAACTCTGTTTTAATTCTGAGCTTGTTGCACGCTTTGACCGCTGCGCCTTTATCCGGTGTAGTAATGAGGAGCCTCAATTTTTTTACTTTCTTGGTAGTCCTAGGGAGAAGGCGTTCAATTGCATCTAGGCCGCCTTCAACCTTATCAGGAAACAAAACATTGTCTATGTAAATAAAAACTGCCTCTTCCTCTAGGACTTTCTTAATGGCATCTCGTCCCTCTTCATACCTTCTGATCTCCAGTGTTCGTGACGTCAAGTCTTGTAATACTTGTGTTTGCAGCATTTCTATTTTTTGAACCTTGCCTGTCTCGTCAAACAATCTAACATAAGAATATTTGCACTTTAACACCTCTTCATGGTTCCTAAATGGTAACACCATTTCATGATACAGGCTCCAATACACGGCATCAGCAAGGGCCGTCTTTCCAGTTCCGCCCAGACCATACAAAATAACTGCTACGGCCCTTTCCTCATTTTCCCATCGCAGCTGTTTAGTAATTTTTTCTATCTGTTCTTTGTTTTCCCGTCTAACTGTTTTAACAATATTTAAGATAAAACAAAAAATCACAAACTTTTATAAACTACAAGACAATATTAAAATAAAGGATCACAAATTTGTAAAACTAGTAAACAATAAAAATGTTTAAAAAAAAGACATTTTTCACGGGTTATCACAATTTACATTCTTCACTAGCTCGCGGACACGGTGGTGGTTTACTAGCTGGTGGTCCTGCCTGGCGATCGTACATTACAATGCCCATTTGCCATTTAAATTTCCGATGCAGTTCAGTTAATCGTGTTTGAAAACCTAGCAGCTCTTTTTTATCGTTATTGACTGAGAAAAGCCTGCATTAAGAAATTTATGTTCTTACAGGGTTACTCCATAAAAAGGCTCCAACTCCTCGATAAATACAACGTTAAAAAGAGTGTGTGAATTGAGATCGGAATTCTGCATCCATAGACACAATGTCAAAACATTAATGTGTGTTGAGTACTCACTTTAAATGTTTTGACCTGGCAATTTGTTTACAGCAAGCGACAGAGACATCAATTATCAACCCAATTGCTTCCTTGATTTTATCCTCCGTCGCTTTCATTAATTCATCCCTATCCCGAATCTGATTAACTTCTTGGATCAACTCATACATCCGCTCCAATAGGCGCACACATTCCTCTTTATTAGATGAGTTTGTTTCATATCGCTCCATAATATTTCCGACCACAAGAAATCCTGTCATCAGCATGTGTACCCCTCCCATACCCTGGAGAAATTCCTGAGCAATTGTTTTCGCGTCTGGGAAGAAATCTTTCTGAATATCAACGAACAAAAAGTAAGACCGCTTCTACCGTATGATATAATGATGTTGGGAAGAAAATAATGATATGAACAATGACATAGGAGTATTTTAATACTTACAGCGATTTCAGCTGCCCCACTCGTCATTTCCTTTAGTTGCTTCATGAATTGCGAACCTGGCCAGTCAAATTTAGCCGTGCTTACCGGTGATGGTTTTGCCCCTCCCTGCTGTAAAAAGAATTCTATTTAACTTTATGCTGTAACAGAATAATAATGTTTGCCATATGAATCGTTGGTTTAAATATTATTTCTACAATTTTTGTTTAATTATCTTAATATCTATAATTTTTACTTAATTATTTTAATATCAATGTAAATTCATTTAAGTATGGATTTTAACTTGAGTGGAGAGATCAAATTTCTTTCATTTGTAAATTTATTTTACAATGCAAAAAAATATGTAATTTTTCATTATTTAAATTATATTTT
>APFE031344134.1:8030-18883 GCA_000404065.3 Pinus taeda | reverse complement strand
ACATCCAATTGTAGAATGACTATAGAATGAGTCTCTCGGCTCAATAAATTAAATGGATAAATATTATTAGGTATAAAAAAAATTCACTCTATATATTTCACATTGTCAAAATTAAAATAAAACTTATTTATTTTTTGTGTGTGTCAAATTGCCCCTAAGTTGTCAAAATCACCAGACGATCCCACCCAGTCTAGACCACACCAACCCTTAAAGTGATTGGATTTTTGCCTAAGTAGAACTGGTGACCTCGAATGACTTAACACTACACCCCATCACGATCTATTCTACCCCCAATGGGCTAAACTATAATAAAAATTAACTAAATTATAATTTTATTTTAACTTCTTCTTATTATTTTTATTACTACTAATATTATTATTTTGCGGAGAGACTTAATACACATGTATCCTTTAAAATAAAATAAAATATTTTATTAAGAAAGTAATAATATTCTATAAATGCGGGAGCGGGAGGATCAAGACGAATCGCTCTGACAGAAAACGCTAGGGTTTCGGGTGCTGGTGTTTCAGGAGAATCGCTGCAGGATTACCGATGGTCAGGGTACGCGCAGGAACCCTCATACGGATTGGGGCGGGTTCTGCATAGAGGGAATCAGGTCAGTGGAGTTCAGACAGGCCGAGTAGCTCCTGACGGGACACATGGAAGGTACCAGGGGGAGGGGAGAGATCCCCTCCTTTAAAAATGTAGTGGCAGGGGAATCCAGCGGGGGGAACAGAACAAACCCACAGAAGGACAGCGCTAAAGATATTCCAGTATTAGGTAATCAATGGCAGGCCAAAATAGGAAGATGTCTTCCAAGGGCCCAGAAACGACCCAGGTATGTGATTCCTAACAACGCACTGGAAGATTATCGAAGCTACATGAAAGACCATGCTTTAATCTGTAAATTTATAGGCTTTTGGCCAATGGAGAGGGATCTAGTTAAATGGATCCAACTGAGATGGAAACCCAAGGGTCATATAGATCTGAAACTGGGAGCCAAGGGTTTCTTTACTGTCATTTTCATGAACTTAGAGGACAAGGAAAGAATCTTCGAAGAGGGACCGTACTTCATGAATAATGCAGGCGTATTCATGAGACATTGGGAGGAAAGGTACAATCCGGATGCTGAAAAACTGCTTGCTGCTCCTGTTTGGGTTAGACTGTTTGGATTACCTTCACAGTTTTGGAAACCTGACATTCTAGAAGGGATTGGCAACTCCATAGGGGACTTCGTCAAAGTCCTGAATCAACCAAAAAGGGCAAATTCACCTCGTACGCAAGGATATGCGTTTATATGAATATAGCAGAACCCCTCCCAGAATTCGTGGAAGTCGAATACCATGATGAACTCTGGCAGCAACCGATAGATTACGAGCACATTCCTTTTAGGTGCCAGAAATGCCACGAGTATGGTCACCTTTATAAGGAATGCCCTCAGAATAGAGAAGGCGAGCTCAATAGAAGATCCTCAGAAGAACAAATGAAAGCAATGGCAACAAAAACAGAAGAGAGAGGGTTTACGGAAGTCAACAGGAGACAAAAGACTAGACCCGAGAAACAAAAGGAGCAAACAAAAGGGAAAAACATCTCTGTGGAAAATATAAATCAGTACCAAGCCCTGCAGGATGAGGAAGAGGAAACTGAGGAAGGTAAACAGGAAGATCCGATGGGGGACACTGTCCCGATGGATGCCACAACGGAAGACCTAGGCAAACACAACAGCCAAACAAAAGAGAACGAAGTAGAAATGGGAGAGATCCAGGATAAACCAGATGAGCCCCCCAGAAAGGAGTCAGACAAACAGAAAGAGATCGGAACAGAGGAAGAACGGATAATGAAAAAGCTCCTGCAAGAATGGCGCCACTTAGATGAGAGATTCATACCTGAAATCCAAAAACAACAGTATAAGGAAGCCTACCAAAAGTTTAAGGAAAGAAAAGGGGGAATGGCGGAGATAGGACCGGAACTTTCAAAAGCGTCAGGATCCCAGTCAGTAGGAGTGGACGGACATGGCAAAGGAGGAAGAAAAAGAGGGAGGAAACCCATGTATGAGACCATCCAAACAGTTGGGGAAACCCTGGTAAACTCTGGAAAGGTAATACCTCTGTCAGAGGTATTCCACCCCCCCCTAAAAAGTTATAAATGATCATCACAAGCTGGAATATCAGGGGTCTCAACAGTAAAGGAAAGCAGAGGTACCTGAAGGAGCGGTTGAAGAAAGATAAGCCGAGTATAATGATAATTCAAGAAACTAAAATGAAACAACAGCAGATACAAGTAATTTTGGACAGATCAAAATCAAAATTCGAAGTTATGGCCCAGGACGCGGAGGGGTCAGCAGGTGGCCTGGCGATACTATGGAACCCAGAGGAGGTCACCTTTGAAAATTGGATTAGCTTGCCCAGGATCCTATCTGGAGTATGCAGGATAGTAGGAACGAAAGAGAGAATACTCATATCCGGAGTGTATGGACCTCATCTCCCCAGGGATCGGGAAAACTTCTTGAAGAATATCCAGGCTGTAAGTAAACTAATCTCAGAGGATGTATGGATAATAGGCGGCGATTTCAATCTAATCAGGGGTTTAGATGAGAAGCGCGGAGGTATCCGGAGGCAGGACCCAAGCATGGATGAGTTCAATGATCTCATAACTAACCTAAGACTAGTAGACACCCCAACCACAAATGGGGTATTTACATGGAATAATCGACGGGGTGGCAGGAATCAGATTGCGTCAAAGCTGGATAGATTCCTCCTATCAGAGCAGGTCCTAAATAAAGATGTCTTCATAGAGGCCAGAATCCTCCCAAGTCTGGGATCCGATCCCTGGCCGATTTGCCTGGAAATTGACATAAAGAAAACCAATATCAAGAAACCTTTCCGCTTTGAATCCTTCTGGCTCAGAAATCCGGATTTCCTGAATAAATTAGAAGAATGGTGGAACCGAAGTCAAGTCAGAGGTCAGTGTAAAATGCATACATTCCAATTAAGGCTCAAAGAGCTGAAGCAGAAAATTAGAAAATGGAATAAGGAGGATTTCGGGAATATTTTTGAGGAAAAGCTAAAACTGGAAAGGGCAATGGAGGAAGTGCAGCAACAAAATATCCTGGAAGGAAGAAATGAGGAAAGATGCCAGGAGGAGAGCAGACTAATAAGCCAGCTAGAGGAGAGGAGAAAGCAGGAGGAGATCCTATGGAAGCAGAAGTCTAGAGTAAATTGGCTTCGGGAAGGAGAGAGGAACACTAAATTCTTCCATCAAGCAGTGATCCAGCACAGGCAAAGAAATCGGATCTTCTCAATTAAGAATGAAGCTGGAGAGAAAATCATAGAACAGGAAGGAATAGAGCAAGTTCTAAGTGACTATCATAAGGAGATCCTCTCTGAACCCCAGGGAGACAGAGGGGCAGCAATCAATCAAATCTGTAAGGAAATTCCAAAACTGATCACAGCGGAGCAGAACCGAGGACTCATGTGCACAGTAACACTAGCCGAAGTCGAGGAGGTCGTTATGAATATGAAAAAAGGAAAAGCACCGGGACCGGATGGATTCACGGCCGAATTCTATCAAGCTGGGTGGCAATTTCTAGGTCAGGATATTATGGAGGTGGTAGAAGAATCAAGGGTTCAGAACAGAATGTGGTCAGGTATGAATGCTACCTTCTTAACCTTAATTCCTAAATCCAATAACTCTGAGGAAGCTCAAGGTTTCCGCCCCATTGCTCTATGTAATGTGATTTATAAAATAATTGCAACATTGATAGCAAAAAGACTGAAATCTCTCCTTCCAAGCATTATCTCCCCGGAACAAACGGGTTTCGTGGAAGGTAGGCAAATTCTTGATGGTTTAGTGGTGGCCCAAGAAATGGTACACTCTCTCAATCAACAGAAGAGGAAAGGAATGATGATCAAGTTGGACCTCTCAAAGGCATATGATCGGTTGAATTGGAAATATCTTTGTGTAGTTCTGGAAGCATACGGTTTTGCAAAACGCTGGATAGAATGGATTTTCAGCATGATATCCACGCCCTTCTTCTCAATTTTGGTCAATGGAAATCCGTCGAAACCCTTTAATGCTTCTAGGGGGATCAGGCAAGGCGATCCCTTATCGCCCTTTCTCTTTATCTTAGCAGCAGATGGCCTTGGCCGAATCATCAAAAGAGAAACTAGGAGAAATAAGCTTAGAGGCTTGAAGCTTTGGGGAAACAACTTAACCATCACTCATCAACAATTTGTTGACAATATTATGCTATTTGGAGAAGTTAGCCTTAGGGAAGTCAGAATAATCAAGGAAGTTTTGGAGACTTTCTCAGAAGCGTCTGGCATGGAGATTAATAAGGAGAAATCGTGTACCTTCATCTTCAATACTCCGGAGGCAATAAAGGCCCACCTCACAAGAACCCTGGGATTTAAACAAGGAGAACTCCCCACTAAGTACCTTGGTAATCAACTGGACATCCAACCAACACGCATGAGGAACTGGCAGGAAGTTATCGACAAAATTAAAAAAAGGCTTTCAAACTGGGCATTCCGGTCTCTGAACATTGCCAACCGTATAGTTCTTCTAAAGGCGGTTCTCCAATCAATTCCTGTTTATTCTCTATCGATCAGAGCAGCCTCGAAAGGTGTTTGTGCAAAATTGAGAGAGATTTTTGGAAAGTTTATATGGGGTGGTCCAACTCAACAGAGAAAATGGGCCCTCGTATCTTGGACAAATCTGATCCAAAGGAAGGATGAAGGAGGTTTGGGGTTGAGAGATCCTGAAATTCTAAATAAGGTTCTAGGGGCTAAGTTATGGTGGAGATGGATGCAAGGAGGGTATGATGTACGGAAGAAGATATGGAATTACAAATACAATATGCCGGAACAAATAGAGGAAAAAATAAAAATACAGAACATCCCCCAAGGTTCTTCTATTTGGAACCTGGCTAGTCAGAATAGAGAACTAATAAAGCAGTATGCCTTCTGGGAGATCCGGGGGGGAGAAAAAGCTGCCTTCTGGGAAGACGGATGGCAGCAAAAGAGAAAGATGAGCGAAATTCAAAACCTACAAAACCTTCAGCAGAGCGCACTAAGGCTAGGAATGTTCAAAGTAAAGGACTATTGGATGGAAGAAGAGGGCAGAGAAATATGGAGAAGATGGAAAAAACCAGGTGAATGGACCGAGGACATAACCAGAGACATAGAGGAAGGCTACCTGCGTGAGATGGATCTCAGGAAGATCAGACATAGGATCGGCGAGGATATCCTAAGATGGGGCAAAACAATGAAAGGATCATTCACAGTAAAGGAAGCTTATTTCCTGAGTACAAGACAAAATCAGGAAGCCGAAGAACAAGATTGGAAGAAGATATGGGACGCCAAATGGTGGTCAAAAGTCACCATCTTTACCTGGCTGGTTAGAAAAGGAAAGATATTAACTTGGGATAAAATCATAAAGAGGGGTTTTCAGGGTCCATCAATATGTAGTTTATGTAACGAAGAAGCAGAGAACCAAGAACATCTCCTAAATCGGTGCCCTTTCGCAGATCATATTTGGGAAAAGATCAGAGGGCTATTTGGTAAAACAATGAGGGACCAGACTAGCATTAGCCTGACCATAAGTCAATGGGGAACAGGGCAATTCCAGAGCAAAGTTATCAGAAGAATATGGAGCTTGGCCGTGGGTTTTGCAATCTGGTACATATGGAAGGAACGCAACAAAAGAATATTTAGAGAACAAAAAAGCAGGCCAGAAAAGGTTTGGGAAGAGATAAGTAAAGCCATCAGAGAAACAGTGCTGTCAGAAAAATGGGACGAGGAAGATTGGAAGATGGACCCAGGGGAAGGGAGAATAGCCTCAACGCTAAATCTAGAATTCAACTTGATATACCCAAGGAAAGAGCGACAAAACAACCCGTGGGTTCGCAGCACAAATTGTTTCAGCTATCCCGAAGCCCATTCCATCAAACTAAACTTCGATGGAGCTTCGAAGGGTAACCCAGGCCCGGCAGGCCTTGGTGGCATATTCAGAGATGGCGAAGGAAAAACTAGGTGGGTTTTCGCTGAGTGGGTTGGCGAAATGACGAACAATGAAGCGGAACTCTGGGCTGTACATGAAGGTCTAAGGATAGCTGCTCGAAATAGATATCGGCACCTGGAAATAGAAGGGGATTCGCAGATCACGATTTAGATGTTGCGAAAACTCAAGGATGGTCAGGGATGGGAAAAGGTCGCCAAAAGTTGGAGGACGGCAGCAATCATACAGGACATAGAGGAAATGCTAAACAGGATTGAATATAAAACCATTAAACACGTCCGTCGTGATGGGAATAAGGCAGCGGACTTCCTTGCAAATTGGGGAAGTAAGGATGCTGGTAGTAAACTGGACTCGAGCTGGACTCCCCTAGAAAGGGATCACAACTGGGGAGGGCTCAAAACTATTTTAACCCGTGATAATGAGGAGGCAACAAAGAGTTACTCTGAAGAAAACTGATCGCCCGATCGGGCTGGCTGACCTGGCAGGGAGTAACGTGACGTCCCGACGGCGCACGTTCGAAGGTGTAATTACGAATGATCAAGGTAGGATTAATGTTGGCAGGTGGAGTGGCTGGCAGGGAGATCAGGTCGCGCAGAGGCTCAGTATTGCAGGTGGCTTGAGTATCGGATGGGATGGCAAGACGGTGAGCAGGTCGCACCATGATGGGATGAATTGTGGGAATAGAAACAGATACAACCACGATTATGATTCTATCAGGGCGCGCGGTGATAAAACAGGGAGCAAGAGCGGGATAACGGCCCGAGAGGATTGCAAATCTGCTGATTGCAGCGACCTGGTTTGCTGTGGGGTTGGTTCCATCCGCGAGGAGAACGAATCATTTTCGGGTGACAGTTCGCTAGTGCATCGACGGACTAGGCCTGTCACCGTGAGGAAGACGCGAGGCGGAAGGAGCAGAGGAAACAGGGTAATGGAAGGAGAAGGCAGCACAAGCGGAAGGAGGTGGCTGCGAAGCGGGGGGCAAGAGTCCCAGTATAAAAGTCTGGAGGATTTGAAAGGAAAACGGAAGGTTGAAGCAGAAGGGAAACTGCACGTCCAGTTCATGGAAATCTTTGAAGAGGATAATGAGGAGCAGCAAGACATTCAGGAGGAGGAAGTCTGGAGGAACCGCTGGAAACGCCTACCAGGTGAGGAAAGCGAGGATAACGAGTTAGAGAGGGACCGTGCTGGTGGCAGGAGCAGAGGTGGCCAACGGGGCAGAGGAAGAAGGGGGCGAGGCCGAAGGGGCCGAGGAGGCTGTAAGCGGAGGGATGTGGCGGAGGGAAGAAGTCGGAGGGGTCGACAGTGTAGCCCCATTCAGGATCCGGAAGACGAGCCAGCGGCGGGCGATGATTCCAGGAGGACCAGACAGACGATTAGTGACAGAATTAGAATGGCAGAGAAGGATTACAGAGAAAATTCCAATCCAAAAGTCAGGAAGATCATGGAGCACTGGGAGGAGGAGGCTATACAGGCTCAGTCAGAAGAGGAAATGGAAGAATGGGCTGCCATTATGCCTGACCCTGGTCATACCAGGGGCAGAATGACCCTCTATAAACAATCCCTCCATTTATATTGGGTTTTGAAGCGCCTTATGGAAAAAGCCTTAGAGCAGGTTGCCAGGGAGATGGTAGAAATGGTTCAGGGCCTTCCAAATGTGAAAAAGGAGTTGAAGGACATTGTTATCACCATGCTCCTTCAGGAAAAAAGACTGGAGGACTTGCAGAACCAGCTCGTGGCCAGTGGAGTCTTGGTAAAGCAGGAGAAAGGCCAGCAAGCTGGCCCAGACAAGTAGAATTAAGGCATGTTTCCTGATTTTGGCATTTTTGTTCTTTTTGTTCACTTGCGGCATGCAACATATGTTTGTCCTGATAAACAGAAAGATCTGCGTAGATTATAGTATGATCGTAGATATAGTAATAGATCTGGAAAACTGGTGTGATACAGTGGCAAACTTTCTTTTTTTGTTTTAACCTGCCATTTTTGGGTGGTCAAAAGGCCAGGTTTCCCTTCGGGGTGGGATGAGATCATGATGTATTTGTTGTATATATTCTGTTTATAGTAATAGACATACTCAATTTACAAAAAAAAAAATTCTATTAAATTGCAATGTGCAATAATTAAATTATATAATATTATATATATATATATATAATATATTATAATTATTTATTATATATGATATTATATGTTGGGTTGTGTTATATTCTTTCCACGACTAGTCCACGTAGTTAACCAGAGGGTATGAGAGCAGGCGGAGCCACCCCTTCATTGCATCGATTGTGTAGCGGGGGCTCACAAGGGGTTTGAGGGGTGCAGGTAACTCCCATCTATGAGGTCTGGGGCAGGGCCCCGGAAAATTTTGTTTTTTCGACGCTATATTAGATTGGGTGGACCTACCTATGGTTTTGTGCATATTTTTCGCACATGGTTTTGGATGCGATGATTTTCAGTCCATGGTATTGGATGCTTCCACATGTATAAATATGTATTGTAACATTGAAAGAAACATAATGAAAAAATCAAGCTCGTAGTTTCGGTTTTGGGATTTATGAGAAAATCTCTGTGTATATGTGTTTTATGTGTTATGCTTTCGCATTGTTTATTTTCTATGTTTTAGAATTCGTATGCAAGTAATTTATGTACGAGGTTAAAACCTACATTTGGTATCATAGCTATTTTGGCTTCAAGGGGACGCCTTTGTTGCTGAAGGGTTTTGCTCGGGCCTGTAGTAGACCCTGTTTAGTGGGAAATCTACAAGATCGATTCTGGTGGTGAAAGAAGATGGCAAGCAATGAAAAGATAGAGATCGAAAAATTTAATGGTCAGAGGTTTGAGTTGTGGAAACTCAGGATAGAGGATCTATTGGTGGATAAAGATCAGTAAATTGCGGTAGATACGGGTACTAAACCAATTGGAGTATCCGATGAAGAATGAAAGAAGTTGGATCGGAAGGCAAAGAGCACAATACAATTGTGTGTCTCAGATTTAGTATTGTTGAATGTATCAAGGGAAGCTACGGCGAAGACTTTGTGAAACTAGGGACTTTGTACCAATCTAAGTCTATGGTAAATAAACTGTTTATGTGAAAAAAATTGTATAACCTAAGGATGAAAGATGGAGACTCGGTGACAGAGCATCTAAACGCATTTAATACTGTGGTAAGTCAATTATTATCTGTTGATATTAAAATTTCAGATGAAGATAAGTGCATCAATTTGTTTTGTTCACTACCAGATTCGTGGGATAGTCTGGTTATTGCAATAGGTAGTAGTGCAACTATCTTGTAGTTTGATGAGATAGACTTGTCCTTGCTGACGGAGGAGATGAGACGAAAAAATATGGAGAGCCAGAATGGTGATGCCTTGTTTGTACGAGGACGGTCCCAGAACAAAAACAAAAGTAAGTCATCGAGTGGGAGATCTAAATCTCCAGGAAAACCTGTAAAGGTTGTGTGCTGGAAATGCGGAAACGAATGGCACTACAAAAGGGACTGTAAATCTAAAGTTCCTGACAAAGTAAAGAGATATGATGATGCTCCATCTGCAGAGGCGAAAACCACCTCAGATGAAGGTGGGGATGTGTACTTCGCTTCTTCAAGTACACATGTAGATCATGAGGCATGGTTCACTAATTCAGGTGCCTCCTTTCACTTCACTCTCCATAGAGAGTGATTCTACGAGTATGAGAAATGCGATAGTGGTGATGTCTTCTTAGGAGATGATAGGAAGGCCAGAATCATTGGTTGCGGAAAATTAAAGTTGAAGTTGCAAGGTAGAAGAGTTAGAACACTTCTGGGTGTTCTGCATATTCCTGCATTGGCCAGAAATCTGATTTCTATAAGCAAGCTAGATGATGCAAGTGTTAAAACAGTCTTTGAGAAGGATACCTGCAAGATGGTTCGGGGAGCAATGGTATTGATGCGAGGAGTTCGGATTGGAACTTTGTACAAGCTGCAAGGTAGCACTGTTGTTGATGGATATAACAGTTCCGTGGTTCCTGAAATTGGAGCAGAAAATCTAGTGGTCTCTGGAGAGAAAACCATGTTGTGGCATCAAACGCTTGGACATATTGGAGAGAAGGACCTTCGAATACTTCATGGTAAAGGTATGGTAGAAGGTATGAGTAACAGCTCTATGCATTCTGATTTTTGTGAAAATTGTGTATATGGGAAGTAGAATCATGTGAGTTTCCCCTCGGGTGGTAACAGGGCGAAACAAATATTAGAGCTTGTGTATAGTGACGTGTTTGGATCTGTGAAGGTTTCATCACTGGCTAAGTCTGTGTACTATGTATGATTTATAGATGACTTCTCAAGGAATACATGGATATATTTCCTTAAGAAGAAACCTAAAGTCTTTGACAGGTTTAAAGAATTTAAGGCTCTAGTGGAAAACCAGACAGAAAAGAAAATAAATGTGCTGAGAACAGATAACGGTGGAGAGTTTTGCAGTAAGGAATTTGAAGAATTCTGTAAGAAGTGTGGGATAGCAAGGCAGAAGACTACTCCATATACACCTCAGAAAAATGAAAAATGGAATTGCAGAAAGAATGAACAAGACATTGATGGAAAGGGCAAGAAGCATGCTGAGTGGTGTCGGGTTAGAATAAGAATTTTGGGCAGAGGTGGTGGAGACTGCATGATACCTAGTCAACAGATCACCTTCATCAGCGTTGGAGGATAAGACTCCACAAGAGGTATGGACTGGTAAGAAACCCTCTCTTTCACATGTAAGGGTATTTGGATGTGATGCATATGTATATGTTCCAAAGGAGAAAAGAACAAAGTTGGATAGTAAATCTGAAAAGTGCATCTTTATTGGGTATAACGATGGTTT
>APFE031344130.1:0-18723 GCA_000404065.3 Pinus taeda | reverse complement strand
TAGAAAGAGGTCATCCACATATAGCACCAGTATGAGAGGTTTTTCATCTTCAACCTTAGAGTAAAGGTTAGGATCGGCTTCACTCCTAGTCAATCCCAGCTTCATCAAGTAGCTATCGATCCTCTCATACTATGCTCGGGGTCTTTGCTTCAGCCCATAGAGAGCCTTCTTCAACCTACATACATGAAATTTTCGATCATAAATATCAAATTATGCGGGTTGCTCCACGTAGACCTCTTATTTGATCGAACCATGCAAGAATGCAGTCTTGACATCCATCTGATGTAGGTTCCATCCCTGTGAAGCCACAAGGGCTGTGATCAAGTGAATGGTGGTATATCTAGCAACAGGTGCAAATATCTTGTCATACTCTTTTTCTTTTGGTTCCCTAGTGTCAGCTTCTTGAGAGCTCCTCACTGTAGGAAGATTGTTCACCTGGCTGAGAGCCATATCTTCATCAAAGGTGACATCATGACTAATCACGACTTCCCTTTGATCGGCTACATAGATCCTATAGCCTTTCACTATAGCCCACTAAGATTCCTTTCGATGAACATTTCTTCAGGAGTCTTGGAACCCAATGCTTGATGAGGGCATCAGTTTTGTACATATACGATGGTGTTTGCAGCTTCGTCCCATAGAAACTTTAGAAGTATTTGATCATGGAGCATGACACGAACAACTTCCACAATCATACGATTCTTCCTTTCCGCTACACCATTCTATTCAGGAGTATATGGTGTAGTAGTCTCCCTCTTAATGCCAGCCTCTTTACAAAATTCATGAAACTCGTTAGATTCATATTCAGTCCCATTATCAGTCCTTAAGATTTTGATCTTCGTTTTGGTTTGATTCTCGATCAAGGCTTTAAAGTGTCGAAACCAAGAGAACACTTCATCCTTGTTTTTCAAGAAGTATATCCAAGTCTTTCGAGAATAGTCATCTGTAAAAGTAAGGTAATATAGATATCCTCCCAAGGAGTTCACAGGCATTATACAGATATGTCTCAATGAACCAACTGTAATATATCGGAGGTCTTGCTTTGGCTTGATGGGAATGGTCCCTTTTTGAGCTTTCTTTCGGCACATCCCGGACATACACCTTCTTTCTCTACTCGAAATTCAGGCATCCCTATCACCATTTGTCTTACATCGAGTAGAGCTTTATAATGAAGGTGGGAAAACCTCTGATGCCAAAGTTCGGACTGAAGAGATGTGTCACAAGACATGACACCTAATGGACTTCCACTGACCTAATATAATGAATCAACTTGAAACCCAAGAGTAAAGGCATATTTAACTTTAAATAAACTCACCTGTCTATCGTAGATTTCCTTAGAGGTGTTCAACTCAGAAACATAAGCCACCAAGCGCTTGTTGATAGAGTCCCAAATGATCTTCTTTGTTTTGACTTCACCGGTTTTCCATTTGTTCCTAGAAGCAATAGGTGCATTTGATGGAGGCTCAACAATATGTCTCTCACATGGTCCAACACTCCTTGATCTTCTAAGGTTAGATCGAGAGACATCTTCCATCCGTGTTAGTCAGACTTCTCATGGAGCTTCTCTTCGGCAGGGAAGAGTGTTGAGGACCCCATAGTTCTTTTAGGATAGCCTTTCCAATCTTCTCTTTGGTGATTTCTCTTTCTCTTGCTCAGGCTTTGTCTTCACCTCAGCTCTGATACCATGTTAAGTTATGGTATTTTCTATGCTTAGAGTAGTTTACTTCTTTTTATTATTATTATCCACAAATTAGCGATCACCTATACAATTAGTAAAGTGCAGATAGAACATCAAATGATCGACAAAAAACAAGCCAAGATAAGGGACACAAGATGTGGCAGCTAGCCAGGGACAAACCCCAATATGGGGAAACCCTTTGATCAAATCTTCCTTTATCTTAAATAATTTAGCAAAGAGAAATAGTACATAAATCTAATTTACATCAGCAGTAGCAAACCCTAGATCAATGACATCAGTCACATTAGCGACATCAGTCAATATCTGTAAGATCATCTAGATCAGCGGCATCAACATCATCAGAATAACTGGCATCACTAGCATCATCGGCATCACCGGCATCATCGGCATCACCAGCATCATCAACATCACCCGCATCACCCGCATCATCAGCATCATCGGCATCATCAGCATCATTGGTATCACCGGCATCATCGGCATCATCGTCATCACCGACGTCAGCATCATCGGCATCACTAGCATCACTAGCATCATTGGAATCACCAGCATCACCAGCGTCAGCATCATCGACATCACTGGCATCATTGGCATCATTGGCATCACCGATATCATCGACATCATCGGCATCACCGACATCATCAGCATCACAGGAATCATCGGCATCACTGACATTAGCGTCATCGGCATCATCAGCATCACTGGCATCATCAGCATCACCAGCGTCATTGGCATCACTGCCATCACCAGCATCAATGGCATCACCATCATCACTGTCATCATAAGCATCATCGGCATCATCGGCATTAGCAGTGTTCTTCCTTCCACACGTGTGAGAGAAGAGTCCCTTTCTGCGCAGTAGGAGAAGAGCCTCTTTTCTGCATAGGAGGGAGAAAGAGATGTGTGTGTCCAAATGAGGAAAATACCTTCTGTATTTATACACAACTGTTGATGATTGAATAGATGCGACTATTGGGCTTCTGAGCCTACATGAGTCGTTGGTTGGCTTGATAATTATTCCATAATCAAAATAAATTCATATCTCCATAAATATTTATCAGAATCGGATGATCTTAAGATCAATCCTAGACCTCTCGACGAGAGGAATCTAATAAAAATATTATCAGACATGAATAATATGACCCTCATGGAGTTTGGCCCTAGTTTCCAATTTTAACAAAAGCCTTATATTAGACATTGCTACTTTAGGGTTTTAGTGGAAAGCATGAATTAATGTTGAGGTTTAATATGACTCAAAATTTGAGGTTTAAACATGAAACAAGGAAGGCGCAGAAAATTTGAGATTTTGATTATATAATATGAAAACAATGTGGTTCATCTAGATCTTGGGACTTTAATAATAGTATACCAAGTCCCGATATCTCCCTATTAACAAAGGGAAAAGTGATTTTGGGGGAGAATTTGATTATATAATATGAAAACAATGTGGGTCATCTAGATCTTGGGATTTTAAGAATATTATACCAAGTCCCGATATCTCCCTATTAACAAAGGGAAAAGTGATTTTTGGGGTTTCTTTAAGGACTTGGTGTTCTTAAATAATTTTATGATTATTTACAATGTTTAACCTAAAAGTTATAGGTTAAGATAACTCAAGCAACTTTTAAAAAATTCCTAATAAAATTATTCAAAAATTCAAAAGTGGTTTCATTATTTTATTCAATATATAGTGGGAGTTTTTTTATACAAGACACAACATGTCCATGGTAACTCCATAATGAGTCCCCCTTTCTTTGTACCTACATTTCAAGACACAGAAACTGAGAGCATATAATAGGCCTCACCTTATAAGTTTTCTCTTGCATTAGGTTTCCCAAATCACATCTTGTGTTCATTTGTGTGGATAGTGTGCCTATGAGATGCAATTGTTTTTTTACTAGCCATTGCCAAATATTTTGTTGTATATACAATCTATCCTAAGAGAAAATGGAGTAACTAAATGGTTATAACAATTGATAGAGCATGGAGTAATTAAACCAAACACCTCACCATGTGGGTCACCTATGATTGTACTACCCAAGAAGGATGGGACTTGGAAAAAGCGTATTAATTGTAGAAATTTAAACATGATCACTCTCAAGAGTCGAGACTCTTTGCCTAGGATCAATGATTCATAGGATATGTTGCAACACACTAATTACTTCACCAAGTTGGATATCAAATTGGGATACCACTAAGTATGATTTAAAGAACATGATACCTACTAAGACTATATTTAAAACAAGGAAAGGACTAAATGAATGGTTAGTAATGAATTTTGGTTTATGTAACAATGGCTACATTTATGTGTTTTCTGGATAATGTATTATATCCCTTTCTAGATTCATTTGTGATATTGTAATTAAATGATATATTGGTTTATAAATATACTTGGGAAGAGCATATTTGACATCTCATATATGAGTTAGACTCTAAAATAGCATTAGTGGTTGGCTAACCTTAATAAATATGTATTTTCTCAGCAGTCATTGATGTATTCGAGGTACAAGATTGGTGAGGATGTTAATATTACTATCCCAAACTACTGGGAATTTATTACCTAGTGAATAACTTATTGTAAGTTTACTAAATACAAATTTACCAAATAAAAGCATTGTTGAAATTTTTATAAGTAAATAAATGATAAAAAAAAAACTTGAAGCAAAAATGACAACACCAATATCGAAAACATGCGCACAATTTTTTTTCTCTTCGAATATATTCTTTCATTTGTAAATTATCTTCAACATATAAGGGCTCCCTTGTTGGAAAATGGCCCTATGGGTAAAATACAAACGACACAATTTGGAATATTTCTAATGGACCAACCCCTCAAAATATATCCTTCGATTTTACTTTTTTTTGGATCCTCCTCCCTTGCTACCCCTTCTTCTATTCCATGGGATCTACACACTTATATGAATGTCCTTCTCCACCCAGTCACTAAAATATCACTATTTTGTGCTCATCATATGTGTTTTTTCCTCATCATATGTGTCTTATCCATTAACCTAGGCTTTCTTTTATAAGTTTAAGTTACTGATTGAATTCACAACCATAATCTCCAAAGTGATTGATGGTTGATATTAGGTATCAAATTCACTTGAGATTAACCGTTAAGATTCATCTAATTCATTAATGCAAATATCCTTTGCACTTCATAGATTAACTCATTTTTTCTTATAAAAATAAATTACTTTAATAAATCATTCAATGAAAGTAATTTGCTAAGGTTAAAGGTCATTTGGATGATAACACACATCTAGACACTTATAATTGTGTGGAAGTACCTATTCAATGCTACTATCATCAACACTTCCTCTTAGAAAATAAGGTACTTCTCAAAGATCCAACTAGAATTAGCTTTTACTCTAGGTATGGCACAATGTCCCATGCATCATACTTCACATGTATTTCCTCCAAACCTCCTAGTCTACTTCCTTCTCAATGATGTTAGTCATTAGTTCCATGCAGTTTGAATACTTCTTCAAAACAATTCTATCCCTGAATGTGCTCCTAGGAGCCTCATCATGCTCCTAAGCATATTTCAATATATATATAAAGCCTATGGGCCTTTTTACAAAACTAGAAGGAACTACTATATCCTTCCCCATTAATGTTAACTCCTTGAACTAGAAGTCCCTGCATGTTTCTCACCCCTTCTGATCCTCCCACACCTAGTCCTCCATCACTGCTAGTGGAAACTCATGAGACTTCCTAGATATTAATTTCACCTCAAATTTAACATCTCTTCTCACAATTTTCTTCCTTTGTATTGGTATAAAAATCATGTGAGATTTTAAAGTCTCGTTATATCCAACAAATATCTTCGTCTATTCTTAAGGCTCCAGCTTCATCCTTTTCTCAACAGGCACATGGATGTATATGGAACAAAAAAATATTCTCACTTCACACTTGTGAATGTTTCCTTGAGAATAGTGTCCCCCAATATCTTAGTATGGCTCTTTTTCTTCACATATATTATTGTGTTACATGCCTCTAGCCAAAGAAATATAGGAATATCTTGGTCATGTAGAGTAGCATTAGCATAAATGATGAAGCAATTATTCTTTCTCTCTACAACCCCATTCTGATGAGGGTTGTATGAGACTTTCATATCCCTCTTGATCCTTGCTTCCTTGCATAAAATATTTGAGTCCATTGGAGGTATACTCTCCCCCATTATCCAACCTCAAGACCTTGATCTTCTTGTTTGTCTAGTACTCCACCGAAGCCTTCAACTCTCATAACCCATTAAATACCTCATCCTTGGTATCCATGAATAATATTTAGGTTTCCATGGAATAGTCATCAATGAATGTGGCATATTTTAGTGCTCCTTGTAGTGATGCCACTGACATATATCCCCACATCAGAATGAATGAGATCAAAGATCCCCTTGGACCTACTCTCATTGCTTGGAAAAGAATCCTTTGGAATTATTTCCAAGTGCACACCCTCTGTACACACCCTAATGATCCACTGAAATTTGGGAGATCTATAAAAATATCCCTTAGGATCAACGATGCCCTATAGTGAAAGTGTCCCAACCTCCTCTTCCACAACTTACAATTGTCATTGTCATGTACCAAAGTCTAAAGGAGTTTTCCATTCAACCAATATAAGTTTCCCTCTCTAACCTCAATGGCCAAATATGTGTCCAAGCTAGTATCCTCTAGAGAAATGGGCACCTACCAATTCCTAAAAATGACCTCATATATTTTATCCTATGTCACTAAAACTAAGAACAAGTTTGTCTTTAATCTCAATACTAACATCACATGCTTGAGTTCCAATGTTCCTTATGAATCATGCTGAAACAAGATAGTTCCCTCTCTTTTCATTGAATACTTGGCATCATCACCAAGCTCCACATGAACCCTTGATTCTTTCCCCATCACACTACTAAATATCTCCCGTGCTTCTATCATATGGCATGATGCACCACTATCCATGTACCAAGAACTTATAATGATGGTGCTAGTAGATAGACAAGAGACCAATGAGAATTTCTTCTCAAACTTTATTGCAAACCCATCAAGTTGTACCGTCACTGATGATGTTTTCTATTGTGTCTTCCCATTCCATTCTTCTTCTCTAGAGACTGTGATTCATAATGCCCATTCTTGTGGCAAATGAAACACTTGAGCTTACTCAAGTCCTTGTTCTTCCTTGGTTGTGATCCTTCACCATTAACCTTAGAATGCTAGGTGCTTCCCTTTGCCTTCCTTGGACATGCTAACCAAGGCCAGGTTCTCTGACCCATCTCCCTTCATGTTGGCTTTAGACTCCTCCTGAGCCTCTTCATGGATGAAATCATCCCAAAGCCTTTCCCATTTGGGAAGTTTATCCTGAACATAAACTCCCTTGAAAAATGGTTCCTGTGGCTTGGTGTTGTATAGGTAAATCCTCTCTGTGGATAGAGACGATCCTTGTATCCAAATGAGTGGGACAAGAAACCAACGTGACAATATATGAGACACTTTCCTAAATTACAATCTAAATGAGAGAAGAGGAAGGAGACCTACCTCATTCTAATGATATAACTCACTCCTTTTTTGAAGATATTGATCACTTTCTCCTCATGCTCAGTCCTTACTATTCACAATGTTTGAATACATGCACAAGAAGCTAAGGACACAATAAAGCATACAAGTGCAAGAATAATAATCGAATGTAATCCACTTAACAGGTCAAGGAGCATTAAGATAAATGATGCATTGGCACAAGCATTTATGGAAAGTGAACCAACAACTGTATATATTAATGAATGAAAGAGGAAGCATACAACCTAGGCCTTGATGTTAGTAAGCCCTCCTTGAGTGAATGTCCAAGTCAAAGCTCAAGCTCTCCAATCATTCCTTCTCCAAGACAAAATGAATATCATGTAGGAATTATCTCAACATAAGGGTGCAAATAATCAGAGACCAACTATTTGGGAATGGGAGAGGATGAATATATAGGCAGGGAGAGGTAGTTAGGATCTCACCAAAGATATGGGAAGGCCCTCATCTCAAGGAGGAAGATCATAGGTACAAGATCAAAGGGAAATATTGGGATAATTTGACCACATCCGCACAAACAACCTCCAGCTTGTCATTATGGAAGCCTCTAGATCATCAAGCTTCTTGTCCTCTTGTTGTGCCCTACAACAACCCCCCATTTCATATCATTATTATCCCAAAACCATAATATGAAATGGGTCCCTTTTTTAATTTTGGTTTTAATTGGTATCAACTTAGTTCTATTCAAAAAGGCCCGAAGAGATAAAATAAAACATTACCAAAAGAGCCTTTTCAATAAACCAATCAAAAGCCTTAACATAAATGATTAATCTTTTGTCATTGTGATAAAGCGATTGCAAGATCGCATATCGCAATGACAAAGGGAACACAACTTGAGGACATATTGGTTTACTCCGATGCGAAATCGCTATTGGGTATCGGCAATAAATGAATTAACGTAATTAAAGCCACCTTAATCTCCGATGCGATGCGATATCGCTATCGGATATTGGTGATAATGAATTAATGCAATAAAGCTCCCGCTTGCTCCGATGCGATGCGATATCGCTATCGGCAATTGGCAATCGACTATGCACGCCTTTTTAACTGCCCCACTCGCTACTCCCGACGCGATGCGATATCGCTATCGGCAATCAGGGATTTCAAATGGAACCATTATAATGATTTATGATTTCCTCTCGACGCCCGATTGCAATAAAGGCAAAAGCGCAGTTTTCAAAGAAAATCTTAAAAGCGGGTTTAATACGATTTATTCGTATTTAAGGCCTTATCTTTCGAAGAGCCATTCATCCACGCTCAACCGCCAAAATACCCAAGGCACGCTTCAAATAAATCATTCGGCCATTAATCGAATTGACGGACATTGATAGGATTGACAGGTCTTAACGGCCATTTAATGAAACAGTAAGCCTGCGATATTTTTACAGATTTTATTCAAGGCCACCTTAAGTCAATCGTTTGCCATGCATTCATCAATATATATCTCAGTCTATTCGATTTACGCTATCATTTTCTATATTACGTCCATTATCATCTCTGTTCAGAATTCTTCCACAGAAACAGATTTGAGCAGAATGGGGAAGAAGTCCAAGAAGACCACAATAGCTTCCACTTTGCCGGCCATAGGGCAACCTGTTGTTGATTCAAGCAATAAAAAGAAAGGGCTAATATTAAACACTACATGCCTAGGACTTGCTAGAGCTACTTGGCAAGGCACATATAATTTGATTGAAGCCAAAGAGCCAAGGGTGACAGCAATACAAGTCTCAGCTGACAGCACTAGCAAATCCGAGGCTAATCTGAGCGATTTAGCCAACTCTTTTCTTCATCCAATAGTGGTCCGGGAGCAAATCCTCCCATATACAGATGTGGTTAGATGGGAGATTCAGGAAATCCTGATTACCGACAGAACTTTCAGCACCATAGATGGGAGAATTTTCGGTTCCTTTCGAGCCGAGGATTTAAGGAAAATGTATCATTTTCCAGAGGCAAAGAAGAAGTATAACACGGCATTCCTGGAGAAATTCCAATCTGAGAATGAGACTGAATCCGAACCCATTCGGGGTTGGAGACAAAATACAGCAAAGCACAAGCACAAATCTTCGGGTAAGTACTTGGTCGATTCTCTATGCTCTCCTTATTGCTATGCTGAGATAATGATGTGCAGATTGTGGGGATTACATGATTCGACCAATTTTACCATAGAAATGGTCCCCTTAATGGAGGCGACATGTAGTGGCAAAATAATGGATTGGGCAGATATACTGTCTGATAAGTTAGCATCTGCAATTCTTGATTTCAGATTCAAGTCCCGCGTCACTGAAAGGTTCATTCCCCCATTTTACTACAGTGCCTATGTATTAGATGTCTTGTGTTTTAATTCTGAATTTTCTGTGCTCGGATGGAGGTGGACATTGCAAGACCCCGCACCCATCCACATATACCATCAAAAGTTATGGAAGACCAACTACAAACACCATTTGTATCAAATTTGCAACGGTTTTATGTTGCCCATTCATTATTCTATTTTCAATAAGCCTGCCCCTAACATTTCCTACCAAGCAGGGGTAGATTTAACTTCCATAGGGAGTTGGTTTAGGGAGGAAAAGTTCACCTATATCATAGTTTTTGGCAGTCAATCCAAGCCCCACGTTCTTCCTCTATACATCCCTGATAAACTACTGGCCAGGGAAATAGCATATCAGATCATCGCCGAAGGGGTGACACAAACCCTGAAGAAAGCTAAGAAGCACATCTGGCCCTCTTTTCCTTTGAGAATTGGTATTTATACTCTGCATGATTTCAAACATGCAGAGAAAGAAGCTGAGAAAATAAATTCGCTAACCCTGGAAACTCTACCGAGCAGGCGATTTGATCCAAACAAAGTCGCCTACAATGCACTCGACCAGGCCAAATTGACCAAGTTCGAGCATAAAGAAGATAGATTTGAGGACTTGTTCGCATCGACCGAGTTGATGTATCAAGTTAAATCGCTCGCCATACTTGAATTCAATGATGAGGGACTAGTTGAATTTAATAGACTTAGAGAGCAGAGGTTGCAAACTCTGCCTCTAGACCTGTTAGCGACGACTCCAACAACAGAATCAAGCGAGCCTGAGCAGCGACTTGATAAAAAACCTCCTATTACATCAAAGAAACAGGAGGAAGTGCATGAAAAGTGACAAGAAGATACCCAGGCGATAGAGCAAGAACAGAGCAGTTTAAAAGTAAATGAAGATACACAGATTGATCCGAAATTGCTCCAGGAATGGCAACAATTTAATTCGATTATTGGCAATCTGGAATGCTCTAAAGATAACGAGATTTCAAAAGAGGGCAACACACAGGAGGTGACTTCAAAGTAGGTTTCAGGTGAAACCAATGACCCACCCAAATCAAAAGAAGCGGAAATAATCCCAAAGGATCCATTGGGCGAAGTCATTTTGCAGATTGAAGAGATTCCTCCCTTGGATGGCTTCTATAGCCCGAAGCATAAAGCTGTAGTGAAACGAAAAAGGAAGAGGAGAAGGACTGATAAACCTTCTTTATTCCCAGAACAAACAGTAACAAGCAATGTGCTATGGAAAGAAGAATTTGACCCCTCTGATGACTTGACAAAGCTATCGCAATATGCTGGAGCTTATTCGGCGGCGACAATAGATAAAGCATCAGAAGTGAGCAGTTTATTGAAGACAAAAGATCAGGATATCTTTTCGCTACAGGCACAATTATCGGAAGCGCAGCAAAAGGCAGAGCAAGCAGAATAGCAATTGCTAGTACAGGAACAAATAAACAATTAGCTGACTAAGCAATTGCAGGAAGAAAAACAGAGGATTGACGATAGCGCAGTCCAAAAGCAAAAGGAGCTATCAGAGGCACTCATGCAACTAAAAGCATCAACTGAGGAAATGCTAAAATCCAAAGATGAGCAAATCGTTCAATTATCAGCTCAACTTGAGCAAACAAAAAAGCTCCCGCAGGTAGATGAGTTTAAAGCAGAGGCATTTCAATTAAGCAAAGGATTGATAAATCAGATGAAGCTTTTGTGTCAGCAAATCATGCAGGCAGAACCATTGTGCGACTTAGCGGCATCCATAAGTGAAAAAGTAGAAAAGGCAAGGACAGATTTGGATCAAGCCAAAGAAACATTGACAAATTTCTTGGAATGGCAAGATTCCGATCAGGGACAGGTAGCTAACCTACCAAGGATTCTAGAATCGCACAAAGAAATATTATCCACAGAATGGCAATCTCAGTTAATGAAGGCAGAAAGAGCGATTTTAAGATGCAAGACAACCACTAGTAATTTGGTTGAATTGGTTAATAATACTCTTTACTTGTCTAACATGATTTCTCAATGTACTCCAGGCCAATTTACAACAACGAAGATGTTGGAGCAATCATGTTACCTAGAGCTGGAGAAAAATGGAAGGTTAATTGCGGGAACCAACAGTTTGACATGGGATGCCTATTGGTTCTTTTTAGTGAAGCCGCACAGCCAGAGAGCTGCCCTTAAATGCCTCACAGATGCGATCGGGTATATTATCCCCGATATTCAGGATGCCACCTTTGCTTCCCAACTCAGCTTGCGCCTCAACAGACCACCCGAAGTGGAGTTAATGCTTGCGATAAGCTAGCTCAGGTTTAAAGGAAAACAGTCTGAGTCATGATTCACATCGCCGACTGCCAGATCGCTCCCAAGAAGATAGATAGTATTAATTGATGCCAATTAAGTAGGATTTTGTTTTCATAGATTTTTTTAGTTTAGTAGTATTTATAGACCCTTTCATGCATTTAGAAAGGGTCGTAAATTTTTTTATATGAATTAAACCCTGAAGTTGCACTATTGTACTTCAGGGATATTCTTTTATGAAACTGGACCAATCATTCTGATTTTGATAAGGAAAGTTTTTATACAAATGTGCACTACTGTCTTTGTTTGAAAGCATTTCTGCGTTGAAGGAAGAATCTCAAATAGCGATTGATATTGGGATTGATTAGCAGCTCATATGGTACTATTATCTATGTATGTACTCATTCTTGTTATATGAAGTGTCATTTGATCGCTCTTGCTATTATCGCATAAATACATGTGTTTTAACAGCATTTTTTATGCATTCCACTATTGGCTGTTTATAGTATGCTTTTCTTTCAATCATGTATGTATCGATGATATAAATGGTAAATGCAGTAATCTTGTGTTAATCACTTTGTTTAACTATTTAGATGAAGTAATCTTTAAATGAATGAATATCTGTGTTTATTTTACAGAGTCATCTACATGCCTGTCAATAGACAAAGATCATTAAACGCTGCATTTCAGAGAATAATTGTTCTCGGGATTAGTATTAGTTCTCTTATTTTGTTGATAGATTAAGTTATTCACCTATCATTAGAACAGACAACCCATCACTCATCCACCCCTTTTATTCATTATTGGGAAATTGGTCCCATTATATCCATTCGGAGCCACCATCCCAAACGGAAAAGGAGCTGTACTAAGGTCCAGACTGGGTGGTTATCCCCCAATGTTGTTGCAGCAATTTTCGAGGCATCAACATTTCTGGCGCTAGAAGGAAGGCCATCCGCTATGAATGGCGAGTAAGCCAAAACCTACAGACCATTCAAAGAGTAACTCACCCTCCACCTCTCCTCGGACCTCTCGTTTGCACCCTAAATCATCAGTACCCAGACGAGACGAGGAAGAATCAACCACTACTCCTCAACTTCATCATACTTCAGAACACCTAAGTCTGGAGTCCCCTGAAGTTCAATCTATCATCCAGAAACTTCAAGGCTTCTCGATTTCACCTCCTAGATCTAAAGTATCACAAGGCAGTCAGACTTCGCAATTCCACTTAACTCCTCATCTTACTAGACTTCAAAGTGAAAAACTAGGTATTGAACCACCTGAGTTTCCTTTTCCCGAAAGGAAAAGGATTAAAAAGAACGCTGAAGGTTCTGGTAGTGAAACCTTTTCTCCATCATCTTCCATTTCATCATCACCTGTGAGAAGTCAAACACCCACTTCACCACTAAATATTTTTGTTCACCAAGGGACTTCACCTCCAACATCACAATCTTTTCAGTCTTCATTTCCACCTCCCCCTCAAGCACCTGGAACACCACAGGCAATCGCTGGTACTCCTAAAATGGCTCAAATACCATGGAGAAGTCCTGGTGTAGTCACCATGTCTGTGCCTTTACATCCATTACCCGATTACCCTGAGAAATGGTTGTCAAAGTTCAATCCAGATGCTGGAACGTCAGCAGAAGAACACATAAATAATTTTATGTTGTCAGACAATTTGAAGGGAGTAATAGAAGAAGATGTGGTAGTCAGATTGTTCCCTTATACATTACAAGGATTAGCAGGATCCTGGTATTTTTCCTTACCTGCTGGGTCCATCACCAGTTGGAATATCTTCCAGGAACAATTTCTTACCAAATATGGTGATGATAGATCCTTGGCTACACTCGTCCATGACCTTTCTAATCTAAGGATCGAGTCAAGAGAACCCATTAAGGAGTTTAACTCCCGATTTAACAAACTCTTGAACAAAATCCCTACCGATGATAAGCCAAGCGAACAAGTTAGAAGCGAGTGGTATATTATAGCCTTACCCTCAAACATAGCCATTTTTGTGGATAGGGCTAAATAGCCTACATTGGCCGAAAACATGAAGGAAGCCCTCGCTGTTGAAAAAAGTGTAATTGCCTTGGAAAAGAAAACTGCCCTGGAAGAACGAAAATCCAAAAAAGTGTCCTTTAAGGATGATTCAAAGAAAAATATCACTAAGGATCGATATGACATGGAGGGCCTTCAAAAAGTCCTTAAAACCATGTCAAACGAAATGGTTGAGATTAAGAAACAACAGAGTCCTCAACAAAGAAACCTTATAGGAATTTCAAAAAACCTGAGTCCAAACCTCCAAATGTCATATCTTATGCAGATTTGGATCCTGAGGAAGAAGAAGAAGAAGAAACAATTACACCATCCAAAGAAGAAGAAGAGGAATTCGTTGAATGCCACGGGATATGGGACTTTATACTCCCTAATTCCGATACTGACGCTGAGCAAGAAGCCTTTCCCGTGACTACAAGGAGTAAGGCTACTCCTGAACCTATTCAAGCCAATTCAAAGAAAAGGAGTGCTGGTACCAATACTACAAAGGAAAAGGTACCCGTAAGGAAGCTAGCAACAACAATCTCTCAGAATCAGCTGTCATCCTCCAATATACCTTCATCATCTAAGACATTGGTAGTATCTGATTCGATGGACTATAATATTGTTGATGACATGAATAAAACTAAGGCAAACATCACCATGTTTGAACTTAGTAAATTAAAGCATCAACAAAAATTACTTCTCAAAGAACTTAATGTAGTTCCTTCTTCACCTCTTCCTAGTACTAAAGCTGCAAGCGATTCAGGACAACCACCTTCTGGTAGAGTTGAGGCAACTGATACAATTATGATTGGAGATAGATCAAATTCCCATACTCCTCCTTTCCTCTTAACATATGAAATTTACAATCGAAATCTACATAACTGCTTAATTGACTCTGGGGCATCATCTAATATAATGCCTGCTTCAGTTTGTTCTAAGCTGAACATAGAACCCCAGAAATCTTCAATTCACATTGTGCAGTTAGATAGAACTAAAGTTCAAGTTTTAGGGGAAATAAACTCCATTACAATCAGGTTATCGGCGGATCCACGAATAGTCCAAAGGATTGATATCCTAATCGCCGATATACTTGAGTTCTATGGGTTAATTCTAAGCAGGGATTGGTCAGAGAAGCTCCATGGGTATATTTCTACCGATTGGTCCCACATGTGGCTCCCCTATAAGGGAAATCCCAATCAAATAAATATCGATCGGGAGAAACATATGACCCACACTGTTACAGAATTTGAACAAGAAAATCAACCAATTGCGTTCAAAAACAATATCTTAGGAAATTATTCTTCTGAGTCATTTTTCGGCAATTATATTGCCCAGCCATCTCCGTTCTCGGTAAACAATTTCACATCACAAATTGAAAACTTTTCGCAGACTGGCAAGTCTAAATGTGTTAATGTTACTGAGAATTTTGTAAGTAAGATTGTAGATAATTCTTTATTTTGGTCTTTAGATTTTGATGGATCCAAGTCTAGTGAAGGATCAGGAGCAGGATGTATTTTGGTTAGCCCACAAGGAGAAAAAACAATGTTGTCCTGCAAGCTAGAGTTTGAATGCACCAATAACATAGCTGAGTACGAAGCATTAGTCCAAGGATTATATAAAGTGATTGGCCTCAAAGTCCAATACTTGAAAGTGTTTGGATATTCTGAAATTATTGTTAAACAGGTAAGGAATACAATTCATTGCCTTTCAAACCATCTCAAACATTATCAATCGCTAGTACAAGAGCTCACTTCCCACTTTTCAGCATTCAATATTTCTTCCATTCCCAGGTCTCAAAGTTCAGCAGCTGACTTGCTAGCCAATGTCGCTTCCAAGCTCCTCCCTTCCGAAGACTATAGCCCAAATATATTTTCAGTAGAATTGCTTTTTAGGCCATCAATTCCTGACAATGTAACTAATTGGAGAGTATTCAACCACGATGAAGACATTTTACAGTTTTTAACCTCCGAAATCCTATGATAATCAAGTCATTGAGGAAGACGAAGATGATATTCAAATGCGAGATAAACATGAAGAAAACTCAATCCCAAAGCCTGTGGTGAAGTTTGAGGATCTTTACGATATCAAAGACAGGTTTAAACCTGTGTCCAATACAAAGCTCCAGAGCTCTACCTTAAGGTTTGAATTGATAAACCTTGGCACTGAACAAACTCCTCAAAACATTAATTTAGGATTAGGATTTTCCGTGGAGGAAAAGGAAGCATTCATTAGACTGTTACGCAAAAATAAACATGTTTTTTCTTGGAAATATGACGACCTAAAAACGTATGATACATCTATTATCCAGCACACTATTCCGATGCTTCCCGAACAGAAACCAGTTCAACAAAATTTGAGAAAAATACATCCAAACTTAGAGAGTTAAATAAAATTGGAACTCAATAAACTCTTGAAAGCTAAGATTATTTTTCCCGTCCAGCACTCGATCTGGGTCTCCAATATGGTACCAGTCAGAAATAAAAATGGCAACATAAGGATTTGTATTGATTTCAGAAATTTAAATAAGGCGAGTTTAAAAGATAACTTCCCATTACCCACTATGGAGCAGATACTCCAATTAGTGGCAGGCTCAGAGTTAATGTCCTTTTTGGACGGTTTTTCAGGATAATATCAAATTTTGGTCCATCCTGATGACCGACTCAAAAACACATTCAGAACAAAATGGGGAACGTATGCGTATTAGAAAATGCCTTTCGGACTTATTAATGCAGGAGCCACATTTCAAAGAGCGATGGATATCGCTTTTAAAGGGTTGATTAACAGAACGGTAGTTGTCTACTTAGATGATATTACTGTATTTTCTAAAGAGAGATCCAATCACTTGCATGATTTAAGTCAAATCTTTCAACGCTGTAAGAAATATGGTATTTCCCTTAACCCTAAGAAATCCTTTTTCGCTCTTGATCAAGGAAAGCTCCTAGGATTTATTGTTTCTAAAGATGGAATTTATATCGATCCTGACAAGATCAAATAAATCTCTGAAATCCCATTTCCTCACAATAAGAAATTCATGCAGTCATTTTTAGGCCAAATCAATTTTGTCAAGAGATTCATTCCATACTTTTCTCAAATCATTTTTCCACTTCAAACTATGATTAAGAAAAATTCAGTCTTTAAATGGGGATCGGCAGAAAAAGAAGCGTTTGAGTTATACAAACAACCAATAATCAATGCCCCTGCTCTAATACCCCTAATTTTTCTAATCATTTTACATTGTATACCATAACATCCGATTTCTCTTATGCTGCAGTACTCACACAGATCAACAATCACAATCTGGAAGCACCCATTTCATTCTATAGTTCAAATCTTCAGGGTGCTGAATTAAACTACTCCGAAGTAGAAAAACAAGCCTTTGTTGTATATAAAGTTGTTAAACATTACAGACCCTTCCTTTTAAAATCCCATACAAAAGTTATAGTTCCTTTCCCTTCAGTAAGGAAACTATTAATCCAAAGAGAATTGGGAGAAAAAAGGGAAAACTGGGTAACAGCACTTCAAGAATACGATCTAGAAATTAAACCAGCAAAGATTGTTAGAGGCCAAGGTTTTTGCAAGTTGTTGGCAGGAGCGTCCAACATTCCAGAATTAAGTGATACAGATCAATTTGAAGCGATCAACTAGATAAGTATCGTTGACTCTAAATCACAATATGCTGATTTAATATTTTATTTGAAAAATGGATATGCACCTCCCAACCTGTCTTACAAAAGCAAAAGGGCCATAAGATTGAAAGAAAAAAAAAATTACCATTATTGATGATGTGCTTTTTAGGCAAAATTATGATTCAATTTTATTGAGATGCCTTGAAAAACCTGAAGCACAAAAAGTTTTGCAGGAATTACATGATGGACCAACAGGAGGCCACTTTGGAGCTGATACAACAGCTCACAAAGTCATCCATGTTGGATACTATTAGCCCACTCTGTTTAGAGATGCTCATGAATATGTAAGGAAATGCCGAAATTGCCAGACTTCTAGTGGAAGACAAAGGAAATCAGTCTTCCCTTTGCAACCGGTTGACATTGAACAACCATTTGAGCAATGGGGATTGGACATCGTTGGAGAAATTACCCCAAATTCTTCCAAACAGCATAAGTATACCCTTACCGCTACTGATTACTTTACCAAGTGGGTTGAAGTGATTCCTTTAAAGACAACAAATTATGAAGCTATTATTGAATTCATAGACCAATTCATCATTACCAGGTTTGGTGTCCCGAGTGCTCTTGTTTTTTATAATGCATCTTACTTTTCAGGTAATGCTATGTTTGATTTCGCAATTAAAAGAGGATTTAAACTCAAATACTCTGCTAATTATTATCCCCAGGGCAATGGTTTAGCAGAATCTACAAACCAAAATCTGATTAAAATTATTAAGCGAACTATCGAACAAAATCATAAGAACTGACACAAATCTTTAATATTTGCACTATGGGCTGATAGGATAACGCAAAAATCTTCTATAGGTTGTTCTCTGTTTAAACTTGTCTATGGAAAAGAAGCAGTGCTACCAACAAATCTTGTCCTCCCTTCTCTAGCCCTAGTTCAATTTATTGAAGAAAGCCCTTCCTCTTCTTTACAACTTAGACATGACCAAATTCTAAAATTAGAAGAAGAAAGAGAAAAAGCCAAAGTCACTCATGTGAAACATCAACAGATCATCAAATCATCATTTGATTCACTTTCATCCGGTTCCAAACAATTTCAAGTCGGTGATTTAGTTCTGAAATGGGACAAAGCCCATGAAGATAAGGGAAAACACACCAAGTTTCAGAAAATGTGGCTTGGACCATTTCAGATCTGTGAAA
>APFE031344122.1:91367-125900 GCA_000404065.3 Pinus taeda | reverse complement strand
TTTTTTTTTTTTTTTTTTTTTTTTTTTTTTTTTTTTTTTTTTTTAAGTTTTTAAGTTAGATTTTCTTTTATTTGCAATTTTATTTATTAGTGGTGCAGTAAGATCCACCCAACTCACTAATCGTTTGCAGGAAGATGTAGAAAGAGAAGGAATATTTGAGAAGAAGGAGACAAATAGAGTTTTGAGAGCCACAATTTGAAGTTAGAAATTGAATCATTTTGCTTTGGTTTTGAATAAAGAGTTTCAATATTACTGAGTATGTTCTCTTCTTGCACTCTCTGTGACCTGGAAGATCATAAAAGAAAATTGAACCAAGTTAGTTTTAAAATTTTGTAATAAAAATTCGATAAGAGATTTAAATTCATAATCAAAAGTATAATTATAGGCTTTTAGAAAGTTCAAAAAGCAAAAAATAATGTCTCCAATAGATCCAATATTGCCAAAACCCCCTGTTTTGACTCTCTTTGCACCTCATTTGGCCAAAAATAGAGTAAAATATCAATGTTTTTAGTTTTTACCCAATTATGCTGTTAATAATCCTACAATTGTTGAATTGAGGCTTCTGTGATCCATATCAGGTTTACGAGAGATTTTTCGGCGTAAATCACAAGCTCTATCATTTGTCGACGTGTTTCGAATCAACTAGTGTGGTTCATTGTCAGGACAAGTTGAAGAACCAGATCCAGCTTTGCATGTTAAATAGCTTGAGCAGAGCCTCCAACGGCTAACTAGGCCAACGACTAAATTGGACTAGGGACCTTACCTTTAAAATAAATATATAAATAATTTAATTTAATTGGTTGTTAATTTAATAGTTAGTTAAAGGGGATTAACTAATTAATAAATACATAGAAATATAATTTTAAGAATTAAAGACTTTAATTAATTATTTCTATTCAGGTTTTCAAATGTGGTGTATTATATATATAATAATCAAGTTTAAATTTACAATAACAAATATTTAACTATAATAATGGACTAATTTAACAATTAAATAATTAAATAATAAATAATAATAAATATAATAATACTAAATATAATAATAATAAACTAATCAGAGAACTAATTTGTAAATATTAACTTATTATAAAATAAAAATATGAGACAAGAAACGAGGGGAGGGGAGGAGGACGGGCGGAAAGGAAGAAAGTGACTAGCAAGAAAGAGTTGGGACCCAACATCTACTGATCTTCTAGCCATCCTCTCTATTGAGATTGCTCGGCTTCTTTTCAATCTCCAGAGCTTCCCTAAATTTCTGATGATGGAACTGTGAAACTCTAGCAATGACACTAGCCTCCTCAATACAAACATGATGATTCATTTTTTTTGCATGCTCAGCTAAAGCCGAAGACTTTGATCTCCTCAGCTAAATAATCCTACAATTCGACCCAACCTGGCCTATGCGCTCTAAACGTGGGAATTGAATGAAAACCTGGCCTATATTCCCAATTTGTGGCCGGATGGTTAAAATCCACATTTAGCCCCCAATTCCGAATATCACGGTCATCTGGCGCCATGTGACCACGTCAGGTGCCGAAAATTAAGGGCTAATCCCCATTCCTCTGTCACGCCCTTTCATTTTAGCACTTGGTCATATGCGGTTTTCATGGGACCGTGGGTCGGGCTAAGGCCCAGCCCTCGACCCCTGCCTGTGGTTCTATGGCACTAGAAGGCCAAGGGCTAGGGCTTAGCCCGACCCCCTCCCCCAAATGGCGTGCATGGTAAAGTTAAATACGTATTCATAATGGTTTAATAATAAGAAACATGGTTAGGCTTATTGGTATAGGCGCTTTGTTGCAAGGTTAGAGGTCGTGGTTTTGATTCTTTTCAAGGGTGGTTTGAACCTAAACAAAAAATTTTCCACTACGAGGAGGCCACATGGCACTCACTCATTGACCCTCCACAATAAAACTGTTGACCACTAAAAATCAACCACATGTCAACCAATAAAATACTGACTAGTGTCAAACACTTATTGGCTGATGAGAAACAATCAAACTTTCCAAGTCATGACCCAGTGAGCATACAAACTGCTGACTGGGCATTCCTGCAACTCAAAAATTCATCTTTTAGTTGTTTCCTAAAATGGACAAAACGTGATTCTGGGAGCATCCGAAGTCAGATTTCAATGAAACGAATTGCATTGGATTCAAGGTGAGGAGACCTACACTTTAGCGCTAGTTTAAAGATGATCCAAGAACTTTGAATTTTGATTATTTTCTTAATCCACAGGGATCATGCACAAGGGTGGAACTCTAGAAAAAAAAGAACAAACGTAGTTACGGAGTTAGACTCTCATAAAAACCTATAAACATTAAAAACCCAACTGTTGCGGAGGTAAATCCCCTCTGCGGACAGAGGTGATCCCACTAGCCCCACAGGGGTCTAGCAACAATCAATCACGCTGCATGCAAGTTCCTAACTATACAATTTAGAAGTCGATCAAGGAGACCAACCTGGGATCCAACGCTGTTTGCCGTGGGAGAAGTGTCGCTCCTGTCCTCTAGCTCTGGCCGGTCGCTATCCTTGCGCTCCACGCATGGACACCTGCACAAATGAAGAACAACCCACAAACAAGCATAAAATCCGAAATCATACAGCTATATATCATTCAAGCAGGATATAATTCAAATATTACCAGTAGAACACATGAATGGAACCATAATAACAGTCGCTTATCATTAATAGAAAAGAGAGAAGAATTACAACCACTTAAGGCTTGACGCTGCAAATCTCCTCTAGCTGGGTCGGCAGTCAGTCTGACATGTCTTGCAAAGTCACTTTCTCTCTCCACAATCCGGCAGCATAACCTCTCTTTCAGCTCTTAGCTCAATACTATCTCTCTCTCACTAGCTTGTTCACTCTTGGCACTATTAGCACTCGCTCCAAAAACTCTTAGCAAAAACTACTAGCCTGTTCAATGTGGGGAGACAGGCATTTATAGATGGGGGGAGAAGAGATATACGTCGTATGTGGACACCTTCTGGGTTTTTGGCAATGTCCCAAAATAACCATTGAGTTGGGTTGCCTTGGATAGAAAAGCCGACGCCCGACTGCTTTTATGGGATTTTTCCTTCAGGGAACTGGGTGAGTCACGGAGGAAAAAGCATTCTAGCATGCGCTGGCCAAAAATCATGCCCAAATTGTGTGGCGCGGGCCGTGCTCTACGAAAGAGCGTCTACGGGCGCGCCCTCTTTGTAGGGACTGAGACATTGGCGCGGGTCAGACACTGTGGACCCGCGCTAATGGAAAAAAGGCATCTTCCAAGGTTAATCTTCAGAGGGTGTCTTCAGGGTTATTGAACTTCATACTCAGGAGACCTCAATGCAAGTGTTTTCAAGTTATGTCACTGGTCACAGGTCCGTAAATGTGTCCTCCAATGTGTGACAGCGGGGGGTTAACAAGGACGGTGACCAACGGTGACAAATTACTGCGTAACAGGAAGCATGGAGCTGTTTACCGCGGGTAGGGAGCAACCAGGAAACACTGAAAAATAGAACTCTACTCCTGATCGATCGTTCCCTGTTGACAACTCTGATCACCAACAAAACCAGCCATGCACTGATCCCATGGAGGAGTAGAGAGAGTTAATTCCTGATATGGAAACACCCCTCGAAGCCAAGGAGCATGAAGAAACCCCAGCAAAAAGAAACCCTAAAGGTGAAAACTTGGAGGATGCCAATCAACCAAGTGATATTCCCTTTTCAAAGTCCCCCGTGGATGAGGCCTACTAAGAAGAAGACCATGTGAATGATGATTGTTCAAGAGATACCATTGCATTGGGATCTCCTGAACACAAAATGAATAATAATCACGAGTTGGAAGGATAAATCCTGTCAGCAAACATAGCTCCAACTGGAAACATTCCTGATGTTAACATAGTGCAGCTTGTGCATGTGGTAGAAGATAATGCAACTCCACATGGGAGCCCTAGAGTAGAAGAGCCCTACAAAGTTAAACTTAAAAAGGTGCTCAGAAAGTATAGAAATTAGAAGCAAGTAATTAGGTAGTTGAAATACTAGTTAAAAGAAGCAACCAGGACGAGAAAATTGAAAGCAGAAACGGAGAATGTAGGAACACAAACAGAACAATGTTTTGTGAAGGATGCAGAGACTCAGACAGAGTTTCTTAAGGGTTTCCCAAGAGAAACCTAGACTGAGACTACTATTAAAGAAGACACTGCCATACAAACATAAGAGCCCTGTATCTTTTCACAGGGAACTCAAACGGCCTACCCCACTGTGGACACTATTGTCCAGACCGAGATTGGAAAAAAATATTCAAGATATAATTCTGGAAATAGTTGAAGCTGCTATGTAGACTAACCTTGAGGAGACCCAAGATGTAGAAGTCCAAACAAATGAAATGCCTCTTTATACCCCTTTGGTTAGATAAGTCGTTATTAGAAAATTAGAGAATGAGATTTTAACAGTTCATCAAGAGCTAGCTCAGCACAAGGAGAAATTGATCCCTTTTCATGAACACCAAGGGCTAAAGAAGAAATTCGAGGCACTTACCAGGACGGAGGACGAGACTTTTGCTCAATACTAGGCTGAGCAAAAGAAGGTTGAAAATTTAAAGGGTCAATTGCAGAAAGCCAAAGAACAAATGGAGGTTGTATGTTCTCTCTATTCAGACACTCTATCTTGTCGAGATCCCGCTACTAATTATGCTTTATTTGTTATGGAGACATATCTCCTGCTAAAAGTTAAGGTCGTTCGGGTAGGTAAATCAACAGAAATTAAAACCACTCCTGAGTTTATTAAGTGTTTCAGAGAACACAATGAGAAGGTTCAGCGCCTCCTTTGTGAGCTCTATATGCATAATTTTGTTCTAGAGGATGACAGGGATAGCCACCCTGCTCCTTTCATAGGAGACATTCAATTTCAGGCATTCCTTTCCTTTGGTGCTAATCAGCTAAAATGGGCCAAGGCTTACAACACATTCAAAAGGCGTGAATATGGCATTGACTTATGGGTCAGAGGAGAACCTACACAGCCACTGCTCCTATCTGTCCGGCATAAGTAGTTTATGAAGAAAAATGGTGTCGTAGGCAATTGGGGCCAATCCATAATGATATCATATATTAAATAAGAAGCTTTAGCTGCATCCAAGCAAAGATGGGAAGTTTCCAGTAACACTGTGAGGGGCCAGGAACAGTTTGGATACCGTAACTTCCAAGCTGCCTGTTCCTTTTTTTTCAAATATAGCAATATGATTTTAACATTGCGACCAAACTGGATAGGATGCCGCTACAAAACCCCAATCATATGGTACCCTCCTTATCAATACCGTAGTGATTATAACTTAAAAGATCATGAGGTAACCCAGGCTTTCGTTGTCCTCAAGCAAAAGAATGGTTTTAGGAATTACAGGGAAGAAGTATACCTTGCTTATTCCCTCACCCAGTTGCATCTGAACTATACTCTTGCATGAGGATGTGCAACAAGGCAAGCTGGGGAGTATGTTGGGACAAGAAAAAGGTATGATTTCTCTTCACTTAATGCTTCATTTATCGTTCATCCTTATAATACTATCTTTGTTTATAGAATAAAATGAGGAAAAGATAAGTCAAAGTTGGAAGAAACTAGTTGGTGATAGAATAGGCAAATTTAGTATGAAAAAATGATTCTTTGTTATCTTTGTATGCAGAGATGCGATTATGCAAAAGCTGTTCAGTTGGCAGGACAGCACGAGGCCATAAAGGGAAAAGCCACAGTGTTTGGGGTAGACAAGGAAGCGAAAGATCATTTCGAGTACTCTGGTTTTATCATATAATCAAATTTTATATTGTGAAATCCTAAGGATCTCCTGATCCTAAAGCTTCATTGTTATCCAAGTTTCCCTTTTATGTTATATAAGGCTGAAAGGCAACTAGATGACAATTTAGACTTTTGATATGTAATTATTCTCTTTCAAGTAAAAACATTGTTGATTCAGTGACTCTGTTAGTTGTTACTTTGAAGTTAATGAAAGAAGGTTGCACTTGATACAGTTTCGTGTTCTGAGTTTTTATTAAGCAGAGGCTTCTGCAACTCTAGTCCCAGTCACAAGAAGTTGTACTGCTCCTTTGTGTTATAGTTTACATTCAGTCCTTGCATTTGATTTAATGTTTAGTTCTTTTGCTTATCTTGAAGATTGGTGACATTGATCTATACTATTGTTCACTTAACTTTATACTGAAATTGTGAGATAGAATTAAGTAAGCGCTTTGATTAGAATGAGTGAATGCATGGTTGATTGTTGTTCAGATTGAATGAATTTTATCATAGATCTTGAGAGACAAGATTGAGTAACTTCTACGGATTGCAATATAAAATGTTTATCATTTAGGAGTCTTTTATAACTGTTGTTGTTCACTTACTGATTGATGTTCAGTTGCCGATTGTTGTTTCTATCTAATGATGTAGATTGATTTGAGAGTTAGTGTCATGTGATAATCATAGTTGCTTTACTTGGTTAAAGTGTGATTAGTCTCAAGCTTACTTGAGTAACTCTCCATGTAATTCTCATTTGCATTCAAATTCCAATTGGTTTCGGAACAAGTTGTATAGAATTACATTGGGTGTTGTGAGCATTCCTTTCATAGATAGTTTGTTTGCAGAGTTGTGTGGATTGGACTGAAGAATTGGACTTTAATGATTGCAACGATTCATCATCAGATAACCTCTAACTTCATTGCACATACTGTGTTGACACTCTTGAAATATAAAGACTTACCTTGGGTTGATAACTAATGTAGGGATTAAGATTGCCTATAAAAAGGACATCTTCGTGAGCCAACATAGAGGTAGTGTGGTATTACACATAAAGATTCCTAGCATAATGCTCTAAAATAAAGTTGAGCTTGTCTAGCTAGGCCTCAAAGACAGTGTTGGTCATAATAATGATGCTTATAGTTGGCTTGTCAATCCAACTCTTGTTGAATTGAGGCTTCTGTGATCCATGTCAAGTTAATGAGAGATTTTTCGGAAAAAAATCTTTCATTAATCCAACTCTTCTTATGAGAACTCTTCAAGTTTGAGAATGATGTTGCACTAGTTGTACAATTATGAATACCTCCCTAGTTAAGAGGAAGTGTTGGAAATTTAACTAGTTTTGGTCTCCATAATTGTTATTGTACTCATTTCAATATGTGTCTTATGTAACAGACAAAATAATAAAATAAAAAGTTATTATTTTAAATCATGGGTTTCATGCCCTTTACTGATGGTCTTCTAGGTAAAAGCATGTTCTCCATGCTTCTAGGGTTTATTAGGTCATAAGATTTATTGTCATGAGTCAAGAGAGTCAATATTGTATTTAGAAGACCCTTCCAGGAAAAATAGATCTTGTAAAATAATTTATTTTGAGTCTCGAAAGTCCTGGAAACCTCTAAAGTACAAGTCAACCCTGGAAGATTCAAGTCAACCTAAAGGAGGGAATTTGACTGCTTGGAAAGGCTATATAAAGGAGCAGTTCGACCTCATTTGGCACTCACTCATAAACAAGTTCAATATCTTTTGAAAAGGTTCGATCTAAAGCTATAAGAAAGCAAGGAAGGTGGAGAGAAGGTTTAGAAGGAAAACAAAGTCAAAGAAAACTTGTTTTGGGGCTCTATCTTTCTCACATGTGTCAAATTCTAGGATTTTTGTTTTGAAGTACTCAAGCAAACTTTGAAAACTCAGGAAAACCTCAATCACTTAGAAAAATATGAAAACTATTAATTTGGCAGCTTGATGACAAATTCCAATCATGGGACTAGATTCCTCTTTTCAAGAGGACCAATTTTGACTATTGAAACGCTCAATTTGGAAAAGAGAAAGTATATTTATGAATGAAATCCCACATGTGCATATTTGATCAGGTTGGCCCTAAAGAAAATTGGACACCCTTGAAAGCCTATAAATACAAGTGACCTCAACCTCATTTGGATATCATCATGGAGCATTCTTCTATTTTCTTCTTTGGTTTGGCTCGCAAAGGTCTGAGGCAAGTTTGCAGAGATTAGTTGGAACAGGTCTAAAATTGCAAGATCTAAAGCTTACATCTATGTTTTTAGGGTTTTGGGTCTCATCCACAGGAATATCATGGATAAATTTTGGCTGCAGCCACAAGAATGTCATAGAGAAATTTTCACTGAAGCCTTCCAGTCACATGCATGACATATATTTCATGTGACTGGAAACTAAAGGTTGAATTTTTCAGTTGACCAAAGTTTTCACCCATTGACTACAAAGTTCGATAACTGACTACAAAGAATGACAGTTGACTATAGGTTCTTGAATCAGGGTTTTTGTATTATTAGTATGGTTGTGTTCATCTTATGGATATTGTTTAGTTTATTTTGTTGAATAGTTGTATGGATGAAGATATGGATCATTGTACTCTCTTTTGTTGAATCATTCAATGACAATATAACAGGAAGAAGAATTTGAAAGGGTTTTCCCCATAGTGGGTTTTGCCCTAATCTCCAACCAATCCTGGTATGTCTATGTGTGAATACTTTTCTTCTATTGTTCCTTTTATGTTCCACTGCATTGATGATGATGTTGTTGTTCTTTCTACATAATTGCATATGCTGCTGAATAAAATTGTACATATGAATAATGTTAAGTTGTTATGGGGTGAATTTAATATGAAAATATTGAAATGTAATTATCAAAGCAAAGAAAAATATAGATATGTGAAAAAATAGCATGGTATTAGAGCTCGACTGAATAAAATTCATTAAATATCACACCTATGAGGACACCTTTGATGGAAGCAAGAGAATATGGAGGAGACCTAAAAGAATACTAGGGTTTGAAGGAAACCCTAGGCAATTTGACTGTTAGGATTTGATGGATATTATGAGGTTAGGGTTTGGAAGAAACCCTGGATTATGACAAAGACTTGAGATATGCATGATCAATGTGGATATGTTTAAGCACTTGTTATAGATTTGATGTAGACCTAGATGGGATAGTCTCTATTAGGTCTTGGTTATTGATGAATTTAATGGTTATATGGACAATGGATACTTACGAATCTTGAAGGTTGGTTCAAGAGGGAGATGATCACCTCTCATCGAAGATTAATACTTTTTGATGTCTTTACTTTTGTTTAGATTTATTGATTTTATCATTGATTATGCTTCCTAAGTGTATATTTGAGTATTTGGATACTTCTAACCTCTTGATGAGGTGTGATGAGTGGATCCTTCTTAAGGATCATATGATATGCAGGAATGAATGGCTAGTGCACGAAGAGAAGAGATACATTTTCCCATGACAAAGGAGTTGACAAAGTGCTCCCGCTGCCAATGTCAAATAAGACGTTACACAGGTATCTAAACACTAAAAGGTATGTATGGTGCATTATTTCAATGTTATATTTCAGTTAAAATATTGGATGGAAAGGTAAGCCCTAAGGTATAATGAGAATATCACTTTCAAAAATGGCTCATGCATGCATATTAAATTTATTTTGATTCATGGTACTTATGATGAGATGGGGCACTTGATATTGGACAAGTATCTTACATTTTATTAATTCATGGAAAAGCTACCTAGAAACTTCGATTTTTAGATATGTTGATATACTCGATATTTGGCAAAGCATGCTCATTGTTTTTTATATATGGTAGCTTGATAATATTGATATCATTTGTGGTAAGCATGATAACCATGATGATGGAAGTGTAAAAATCAGATTATTTCTCAAGATCTCTTTGTTGACCTTAGCTTAGTAATTATGACATATGGTAAGATTGGATGCCCTGATTTGATGATTGAATGAATGCAAAAGAAGTTATGTAGTGATTATAATCTTTGAAGTATGATACACTAGTCAACTTCCATAATCATATGACTCTAACCCTTGGTGAAAATTTGATGTCATGTTCATATGTGATGATGTAGTTGATGATGTTAACATGTTATGACTATGATGAATATATGTCTTAGAACCTGATATAGTTTGACATTAAGATCTAAAAGTATGTTGATGCATGACAATATCATGATAGATCAGTTGATGACTTGAATAATAATGGTTGATGGACACCTATTTTCATTTGCATTAAATGTATAAAAAATACTTTACTGTTGAAGTGTGATTTCTAGACATGAATAAACAAAGATCTGATGTTGTTAGTATGTAGCAAGTTTTGGTCTGAAAAGAGAGGGTTTCCCTTATTCCAAGCCCCAACCACATGGAATCAAGCTTAAGGGTGTGCTTGTAGCCTCTCAACCGCATGAAAGAAAGCCTATGGGTGCAGTTATGCTTGTAGGTCACAAAACTAAAGCTTTATGCATAAAATGAAGAATGCAGCAGTAGTGTGATAGTCCTTTAGATATGGAGTAGAGGTTAGAAAGTTCTATGAGCAAGGAAGTTTGAATGTTTGAGTTACTATAGAGAATGTGAATGTGTTGACTAAACTTGTGTTTGCAGGTGACCGAAATATGCATATCAATATGTCATTATGATTTAACCATTGAAGCTAGTGTATGACAATATTTGATACCAATTGTAAGGGTTTGACAAGATTTGGTTCAATGGTATAGATGAGCAATGTTTGAAGTTTTTACATGATGCTTGATAGTTCATAAATATGCTTTAGAACATTGACATGATTCTTCATATGTTGTTGGCTTATGCATTGATTTAATTCTCAAAGATCGAAAATTTGGATTTTGATTTGATGACTAATGATTTCACTTGATATTTGATCATTTTCCTTGATGACAGTACTATGTGGACATTGTGACTTTCAATGATTAATGTTGGCATTGATTCTCTATATGAACTTCATTGATTGAGGACATTGGCTGTAGTAAAAGTTGTTTAAGTATGTACTAATCTCACAATGAATGGATGGAACTTATATGACTCATTCTTAGTATATGCATAAAACTCATATGAATTGTCACTAATGTAAGCATTCATATTTAGTGACAAAGATGCTTCATGCTATGATCATAAGGACGGCTTGATATAGTTAGATTGAATAATTCTTGGTAAATAAAAGGTTATTGGGAATTGATATTTGGATATGAGCTCTAAGTGTCACTTGGTCCAAAGATTTTGTTACATTGATATTGATAGAACCTTTTATGATTTTGATATTAGTTTTTATCTTACATCTAAGGCTTGATATGTTGACTTAGTTGATTTCATTGCATTATGTTGGTTTGTGTAACACCCTCCTCCCACATCTAACAAAGCAACCGGCTAGCCAGGGTAAATATGCGATGATAAGCCACTATAATATGATTCGACCTCCTAAGCCATGTTAAGGAAGTGGAACTGATAGAAACATGCCATATACACCTTCAGCATCAACAATAGGACTCCTAAGAACCATCCCAACCATTCTACTAACCAACCCCTGAGCCCTACTAAGTTTTTAGACCTCTGGATGCTCTCATGCTATGGGAAGAATGCTAGCATCCAGAGGGCTCTGGACGATCCCACAAGCCTATATGCATGTGTCTAGGGACTATTATCATCAGACTTGTGCTAGAATTCAGGGATTTTAAGGCACTTTTCAAGCCTAGAATTCTGGCCACTGCCCAAAACTTGTTGTAACTTCCAGAATCCATTAAACACATTAATACAATACTAATAAACCAAAAACTAACTCCAAGACTAGGTTTGACCATCCCCAACTAGGATTGGCACATGACGACTTTACTATTAAAACAAAAACTAACTCCAAGACTAGGTCTGACCATCCCAGACCAGGACTGACATTTTGTCAAACACTTGGCATCAATGAAATCTACATGTGTAAATGATAGATCTAAGCATATGGGTCTTATACTTATCTGAGATTCACTATGTTGCATTGTTTCCTTATCACTTTAGTTGCAGTTTCATCCATTAGGCCATAGATACATTGTTAATTCATATACAAGTAAAAACATGATGGGAGCCATACATAGCCACTGTCATAATACATATTCATAGCCAGCATAATAAAAGCATAAATACCAAGGAAACACCAGCCATATAATCCACATATAAATCAGTATAATACTCATGAGATAACAAGGAGAAATAACCTCATATTAATGATGCAAAATCCAATCCGAGATGGGACTTCCATATTCCACCTGACCATAGAATAGTTGAGCCAAATCTCTCTTCAGTCATTCACCCCCGTGCCATATTCCAAGCATGAATTTGGGATCTCATAAAACACATCAATCAAAACCATCTAGGGCTTCCAGAGTCCAAACCACCTCAACCCATCAAACAGTGATTCCAACTCACGGTCAAACATCAAAAACCATCATCAAATTGGTCTTTACCCAAGCTATATAAGGCTCCAAAGCGTTTGCTCCAACCCGACTTCTAGGACTAGTAACTCAATACATGCTTGTTTTCGAGCTCTGGAGTGTTTTTCCAGCCAAGGATCCAGGACTAGTAACTCAACCTAAAGTTGTTGTCAGGCTCGAGAGTATTTGTCCAACCAAGGCTCCAGGACTAGTAATTCAACCCACCAAGGGCTCGAGAGTGTTTGTCCAACCAAGGCTCCAGGACTAATAACTCAACCCAAGTTGTTATAGGACTCCAAAGTGTTTGTCCAACCAAATCTCCAGGACTAATAACTCAACCCAAGCCATTACAAGGCTTCCAAAGCGTTTGTCCAACCAAGGCTCCAGGAACTAAGAACTCAACCCAAGCTAAGGGAAACATGAGAACCAGCCACAAAACAAAGAAATAAACCCATAACACCATGGTTATCTAAGAAATGGAAAGGCTAGTAAAATACACTGTCAATCCACGCAATCCTCCATGCCAATGACAAATCAAAACCAAGAAACCACATGCTTGTGCCATGCATGCCAAAACTAGCAAGGAAAACATACACGCAACTCGATACATGCAAGAAAAAATTGTTGTAGTTGTTGATGCCAATGTCCTCTTGCACTTTCTTGCTCTTCCTTTTCCTTCTTGCTCCAAAACTCCAAGTATTCCACACTCCTCCAAGAGTGCTCCAAGAAAACTCTATGTGTCCAAGAGTATGAGAGAGAGAAGAGAAGAGAGCTTCATGTTAGGTCGCTATACTACTAGTGTAGCCCCTTATTTTTATCAGTGAAACCCCCTTATTGTATTTTCGTGCCCGTGTAGTACCCATATTGTTATTATTGTGCCTCGTATAAGCCCACTATTGTTATTGTTGTGCCCTTACAATATTATTGTTATGTAGGCTCTGATTATATTGTGACCCCTTAGACTCTTATATATAGAAAGGAAGTCTTGTCATTTGTATCATGCAAGAATTGTTCATTTTTATAATGTAAAGGAAGTTTCCCCCTAGAAGAGGCTAATTTTGAAGTCGTTGATCTATCTCTTCTTCTATTTTGTGATTTGGTTGCATAACATTTGGTAACAGAGCTTTGGATTATAGGGTTTCGATGCTTCAAACAGGACATCGTGGTATTTTCACTATAAATTTTTTTATACGAAGATTCAGAATCCAAAATTAAAACCCAATTAGGACAAAATATTGATGAACCTTGTTTCTGAATTTAAGATCTTGTATCGCTATAATTTTAGCGATATGAGCTGACGAAGATAGGGTTTTTGTAGGCTCCAAAATTCCATCTCAAACAGGTGACCTAGGGAAAATCTTCATAACTTTCTCTCTGAGCATAAAATTCATACTTCGTAAAAGTGACAAAAAGAGGATGGACTCTAGTTTGTTGGGTATCGTTTTTAGGGTTGAAGTTCGAAACAATGACATGTGGTATGTTGTACAAGTTCACTCTACTGACTAGAATATAATCAGGTCATCATGGGAGATTATGCATAACTTCTTTTGAAGAATCCAATATCGATCAGACTTGTGGGGTTGTAAATAGGACTCAGAAGGCTACAATAGGATGAAATTTCAGAAATTGGAGATCTGAAAATTCAAAGTTACAATCGTTTCAATATCGAGCTCCTAAAAGAAAGAAAAATAATGACTCGAATCAAAAAAATAGAAACACCTAGCAAGCAAAATTGGATGGATGATTTGAAAAATGTGATAAAAAAATAATATAAATGGTTCTATATATGGCATGGATGCTAATATCGATGGCATAGAAGCAAAATTGAAAGGCAACATGGAAGCTTTGAAGAAATACAGGGAAGGTTTGAAGGAAGGTTGGACAAAGTCGCTACAAGAAAGTATTCCTAATGATGAAAAGGTAGTAGAGGAAACTCATGATGAGAAAAAAAGAAATGTTAATCATGATTTCATAGAATCTAACGTTGGATTGAAGACCCACCATATTCCAAAGGTAGATATGAGGAAGTTTGATGGCAAGGATCTGGTAACATGGATACTACAGATGAAGCAATATTTTGATCTACATGATGTGCAAAACACACAAAAGGTATGTATTGCATCTTTATATTTAGAACCAAATCAATGTGTATGGCATACAGGGATTTGTTCTTGTAAACCACTTGTCACCTAGTCAATTTTCATGGAGGAAATGATAGCACATAATAAGGATACAAAGAGAAACACCTTCTTTAACCAATTGATAAATCTCAAACAAAAGGGTTCAATGGTAGAGCACATTGAGGACTTCCAAAAATTGAATATAATGGTAAATGATATTTTAGAGAAGCATAGGATTGAAGTCTTCATAAGAACTTTAAAGAATAACATCCAACATGAGGTTCACCTTTGGGAACCTGATTCATTGGAGAAGACATTCAGGTTGGCAAGAAAAATTGAAAGAAAAATTATGGAAACAAGGAAGCCTACCACTCATAACTATCAAGATGTAAGTGTTGTTTCTCCTAGCCTTCCACAACCTACAAGGTTGACGCCATAACAATTGGAAGAAAAAAAGAGAAAAAGGGCTTTGTTACAGCTGTGATAGCAAATACATTAAAGGTCATAAGTGTGCTAAGAAGAAATTATTTTACATAGATTGTGAAGAGGAGGAAGAAAAGGATCAAGAAACGTCAAAATAAGAGGATATACACTAGGAACCAACCCTAGAGAAAGAAGAAATGAATCCGATCATATCTTGTAATGCATTGGCACTTCATGGATATCATCCACCATCCATCACATCATCTTTAAGAGAATATTCTGATGTTTAAGTAGTGGAAGATCACATCAATCATAAATAACAAGTTCTCCAATTCTTGAAGGATAACCTCACTTTGGCGCAAAATAGAATGAAACAACATGCAAATCAACATCACAGTGAATAGGCGATTGGGTATTTTTATGGCTACAAGCATACAAAAAAATGTCCCTCAAGCAAGCTAAGAAGGATAATAAATTATCACCAAAGTACTATGGTCCTTACAAGGTGTTGCAAAAGACCGGTACTATGGAATACAAATTGGAGCTTCCTGCATCTTCCCGAGTCCACCTATTTTTCCATGTTTCAGGCTTAAAGAAGGTTATAGGTAACAAGCTCCCAATTCAAACAATATTGTCGAAACTTGACGAGGAAGGAAAAATCATATTGGAACTTGAAGCAATCACGGAAATAAGAACCCGACATTTATGAAATCGATCAATTTCAGAGTATCTCATCAAGTGGAAGAACTTAACCTCTGAAGATTCCACATGGGAGCATGAGAATTTTATATAAAAACATCCATAACTACTCAAGCATTGAGGATGACACTTTTTGAAGGAGAGGGGCATGTTAGGTCCCTATACTACTAGTGTAGCCCCTTATTGTTATTAGTGCAACCCCCTTATTGTATTGATGTGCCCATGTAGTACCCATATTGTTATTATTGTGCCCCATAGAAGCCCACTATTGTTATTGGTGTGACCTTACAATATTATTGTTATGTAGGCTCTGATTATATTGTGATACCTTAGACTCCTATATATAGAAAGGAGGTCTTGTCATTTGTATCATGCAATAATTGTTTATTTGTGTATTGTAAAGGAGGTTTCCCCCTCGAAGAGGCTAATTTGTCGTTGATCTGTTTCTTCTTCTATTCTATGAGCTGGTTGCATAACACTCCACCAAAACTGAACTGACCAAGCTTACACTGAGCAAGCCTTACCCCCTTATCCTTAGAAGCCTTTTTATTAATGAGGCCTCTATTTTCTTAATTTTTCATTATTTTCCTTCATTTTCCTCATCACATGCAACATGTGACCTTTCACCTCCATTTTCTCCTAATTTCCATTATTTTCATAAATAAAATTCCAATTAATGCCTCATGCCTTTCCCAAAGCCTTCACCTTTGCCAATTTCCTTAGCCATATTAACCGAATGAACACCCACTAGGATGTTTTTCCCACCATTCAACTTAGAATATGTGTCCCATAACAGTGGCCTTATATATTTTTACATGGATTTTTAACCAAGGTTGTTACAAAACCCTCCCCCTTGGGGGAACACTGTCCTCGGTGTTGAATGAAACCTATAACCAACAAGACTATTGAAAAAAAAACATACTGCCCATGGAGCTTTATAACACAGCTCGTTGCAATATTTACAATGACCATCTGTTAAAACATGACAAACATACCATTTACTGGAGCTTTATAACACAACTCATTAAATCTTTACAATAATAATCACATGTACACACATACACATTTACTTCAACCATAAAATAATGATACTCTCTATGGAGATTTATAAATCCAGCTCCATACAGTATTTACAATAAAATACACATATGCACATTTTCTCAACCAACAAATAAAAGTATATGATGCTTGCATCCGCAACAAGGGAATCCAGAGGCTCACACCTCCACCCTCAAAGTAATACCAAGATTCACCTCCTTACAAAGAAATCTAGAATCCACTATCAAAGTCAAAGTTACATCCAATTTCTAGCATTATAATCTTACACCCCTTATCCTCCTAGTGAACAATTACCGACTCATTGTTCCAGGGTGCACTCCCAATATGCATCTGATTCCATCTGGAAATGCTAATGACCAAAAAAAATTCATCCTCAGTCTTCCCTTCTTTGCTACACAATACCTCGGGAAATCTGGCCAACCCCTTTCATGTTATCACTCACCTTCCAAGTTCCACTGGCGCCCCCATCCTGGGAAGTCCATCCCTTGGAAAGGCTTCTTCACATTGGAAGATACAAAAACCAACGCATATCACAGCCTTAAAACCATCATATCGGTCATAGAATTCTCATGGAAATTGATGGACACTATTGGGTACCAATGTCCCACAATGGCCCTGCTCCTGAATACTTTACCAACATACTACTGCCTATTTCAATTCTTTTCACTAACACTGCTAATTCTTACAGTCGGTTTCACTCATCCAATGGGAATTTTTTTTCTTCCTGTACAAATCATATAACTTCCATTAATTTTAAAATAAATTGAAATATATTCACATTATACCTCATTTGTAGCTCGTCAATAAGGTACACTTGCAATCCTAATTACTCCTTGTCACAACAAGTCAACTAAAATCTTTGATAAAATCATCATGTATAAACATATCACATCAGGTTAGCTCAAAACACAACCATCATAGATTTAAAGCATAAATCACATGTAACCATCATAAGCCAAAATCATAAATCACATGTAATCATCATATACCATAATCATAAATCACATGCATAATAAAACTGGAGTAAAATACTGATACTTATCCTTTAATCAATCCTTAGCTTCTACATTTGTCCTTCTTCCCTATGCACCCTGAATTGGTTACCACACCCAACAACACCCAGTACCTTCTCTTCAACCATGTACAGACACACATAATGTGCATCCCACACATACAACCACACACAACATACCACAACATGTAATACATGCACCTACACCTGACATACAACACATACACCTACACCTAGTGTATGACACATCACAATACACACGCCTACACCCGGTGTACAAAAAAACACAATACATATATAGACCTACATCCAGTGTACAACACAACACATACATACTTCTACATTTGGTGTGCAACATAATACACACACGTACACAGAGTACAACACAATGAATACACATGTTATGATACCATGACTATATAATGCACATAAGCAGTACCACATGTACACAACACAACATGTATGACATGCACATAATACCACATGTACAACATGTACACAGTACCACCTATACACTGAACCACCTACACGATGTGTACACAGTATCACATGTACATGAAAAACTTGTACAACATGTACATAATGCCACATGTACATCGTACCACCTGTACAACATGTACACAACGTCAGACGTACACAGCACCACATGCATGAGATGTACACGACACCACATGTGCACAGCACCACATGCACATAGCACCATATGTATAACATGTACATCACACCACATACCCACAACACCACTTGTACAATCATGCACACAACGCCATATGTACAACATGCACACAACACCATAAGTACATATCACTGCATATACAATGTGTACGTAGCACTGCATATCCAACATGCGCACAACACTATCTGTACCACCATGTATATAAAATTGTATAAACAACATGTATACATACTATGTATACACAACATTGCATGTGCACAATATCCCAGATGCAACATGTACAACATATGCAGAACAGTAGTACCACACATCCAAAATCACATTGTCTCTACCAAGCAACCTTGCTTCCAGTGTCTCTTTGTCATCCATGCTTATCCTAGCATGTCGCAAAGCACATTGTTTTCATTCCGCTAATGTATCCTTCAACGTTACCTATCATAACTATAGAAATTCTCATTATAGATTAACCTGATTATGCAATATAACTAAAGCAAAATACTTAATCTACTTCTACAATCAAACTTGCAGAATCTTAATCAATTTGAGAAAGATCAAGCAGAACACATATAACAGAGAAGAAGAATCAATACACATGAAACACAAAAGAATACTCTGGGGAAAGCCTCAGCTAAAAACCTCGCTATCTATATTATCATAAAAGTGGAAATATCTCAGGATTACACACAGCTTTAGCTCTCACAGCTATCCAGCTCTCAGTACAATCCCTCTCACTTCTCATAGACAGAATAGAAAAATCATATGCCTTCCCCTCTGCCCTCCAAGCCTCCTATTTCCTTGCGTTGTTTTCCCTGGGTCTTCCAGCTATAACCTTGTGTGACACTGATCTCACACACTACTCCAACACACTGTAAAACTGCGCAAATCTCAAGGAATGAATTCCTTCTGCATGCAAGAGATTTTCTTATAGGAAAATTTTTGCAACTGATAGTACATTTTCGCTGCCTTTAATCTCAATTGGGTCTTTGTCTGAACTAACATGCATGAGTTATTTATGAGAGAATATTTAGTTATTTGGAGTACACTAGTTTCATGCATGCATGCTTTAACTGACTGAACTCACAATTAGTTCCTCAGATTGTTTGGAACTAATTTAACTGAACTTAACTCAATTAACTGAGCTAACTAATTACAACTCAAATACAACTCATCCTTATCTCCTTAATTAATGGATAGTTTCCTTAATCAAAGGGATAATTGTTGCATGACTTCACATAAACTTCTAGTTTGAATTTCTCCAACTAATTAACTCAAGATAAATTAATTAATTAATTTTCAAGCAGTCGGTGAGACTAAATTCGAATTTTATTTCTCAATTTTAATTCAAGGACAAATTAAAATTGGAATATTCTTTTTGCCACATTTCAACAATAATATACAAATAGGCATAATACAAGCATACAATATCAATTCATATCCACGTGACACTAACCTCATATATTCATCATGACTACTCTTCCCACTTGATCCCCGTAAGGCCAAGAACCTCATCATGCCATTCACATGCATAAGCAATCATTCCTCCACAAGAATAATCCCTGACAACCCTGTCGGACAATGACATAGATGCATATACATAAACATTAGCATAAAACAATCATGATCCATGATGACCCTGTCATACATGACATACATACATACATACATGTATACATATATAAACATCAACATAATCATGATCACAAAATAATTACCAGATAGCATAAGGTCAAGGTTAAGAGAACTCCATTTATCCATGCACATCATGCACAACATTAAGAACAATCGTTCCTAACATAGCTAAGGAATCTTACATCTCAAGTCCTTCTACTTTACCCTTTTTGGTTACCTTTCTCATGTTTGTACTACCATCGTCCATTTACCACAATGGACCCAACCAGTCCAACTGATTTTCATATTCTTACCTTCATTTGCCCTTACACATGCACCATGCTTTGTCTAGGTCTCACATTACTTGTTGGGTTTCATTTAGCTTCTCCCGAGGTCCATTAACTTTCCTCTTTTCCCAACCAATTCCCAAGAATCTCAAAACAATAAAGGCAAGACAGAGAAGCAAACAAGAAGATAATCATGCAAAACCAACAACAATATGACACCACAAACAAAGTGGCATGGCCATGCACAAGACGCAAATAAAACCGTAATCAAGCACAAAAAATCACCAAAAGACCAAAAGCACAAGACTGGCAACAAACGTCATGACTCAATCCCCATGGTTCCCAGTCCTTCCAATGGAAATCTCAACCTGAGCCTTCTTCAAGATTTCATGGTAGCCTCTTTTCCATGCAATCCCTTGCATCATACTACCATCAACACATAAATATCAGTGTATAAGCAAACATAACAATATACCAGTTACCTTATCTTGTTGTGTCAAGCACACCTCCTTGTAACCAAACACATATGTGCCATGTCTCAAGGGACTCCAATTCCCTCCACAGATCTAACTATAACTAGACACCAGTTGTTATACTTGTCACAGGCATGTCCATGAATGTATCACATATTCACATAATTTTAGACAAATTAGGGTTAAGGAGACTTCATGTATGCAAAAAAATCATTTGTTCAGAATTAGAGTGTTGTCTTAGTGGGGCCTGACCCATGTTCGGAGGTGATTTAGCCAAGCAAATCCCAGTACTACTAGCCCTTTCAGTAATAGTCCGCAGAGTGTGGACTGAGGTCTCACCCGAAGTAGTATGGGAGGGTGCTAAAACCAGGTTTCCGCACCCTTGGGATGTCTGATAGGCTTCTAGAAGTCTGCAGTCTGACTTGTCGCTCCACGCACTTGCGATCCCTTTGCGACCTCTGGTGAGACTTCCGCGCAGCCCTACTCGAGGTGCGACCCATATAATACCCAAGTTCCTTGCTATATAAACAATTACTTAACTTATGTGTGTGAGATTTATGGTTATTACAGCATAATCATCAATCACATCAGTGCGCGCAATACATAAATGGATATAAACATAAAGAAGATAATGCACAGCAATTACACAGAATTAAGATAAACGTCTCTTTATTAGCTTCTTGTTCCCGATTACAGACTCGACTCCGCCTTGCGCACTCAGCTGCAGGGATCCGCGCACTCAGCTGCACTCTACTAGGCCTCTGCGCACTCAGCTGCAGAGCCTCTTCCTACTGCTACAACCCAAGACACTTATAAATCTACTCTAAGCTTGAACCATTCCTTTGCTATTCTCTCTATTACTAACTGACTATACAGCTTAGAGCCTCACTCTATTTATACAATCCCATGGTCCGCAGACCATGGGTAGTCCAACTTTACACTAATTTACAATACAATGTTTAGGGTGGACAACCCTATGACTCATTTTTACACTTTGCGCTCCGTGCCCACAATTTGCGGAGTTCTACACCATCTTTGACCAAAACTTGGGCTTTGATCCCCAAAACCTGTTGTGGGGGGATTTCATGCCCAACAAGCCCCCAACACAATCATCGTGACTCATCCCAAGTCACTCTGCTGGTGCGGCAATCTTGGAATGAAGCCCATCCAATTGTTCCTTTGCTTCCCTAAGGTCCGTAGCGCACTGATCTACAGTCTACTGGATCTGCTCTACTCTCTCGGCCGAGGTCTCGATGTTAGGGGCAACTCCCTATCTTAAGGCATGCATCACCTTCATCTATGCGAACTTTCCTTCGATGTCCGCAATGATGAGGAAGGCCTCATCAACCCAAGGCTGGACGCACGCTTTAAGGATTGCCTCTTTTTGCCGCACGGCATCCACCTGTTCCTTCAACGCCTTTGCCTGTTGTAGATTCGCAAGCCGCTGTGTTAGGACAATTGTCTGCGACGTTCCGTGCACACTGTCATACTGTACTTGAAGCTCTTGTGCCTCCGTTTCGAGGCGCTACATGTTGGGGTCCTCCTATAATGAAGTGAGGACCGCGAAGGATTCTTCCAACATAGTAATGCAATTCTATATTGCGTGTCCTATTTCCTCCAGCCCTTTCTGAATAGCACCAGTGCACTATTCCCAAACTTTTGGGGGCGTAGATGACTGTGCCTTTAATCATAGTTTGGCAATCTGAAGATGGAGGTTGAGTTGTATCCTCATTGCTTCCTCCTTTGCCTCGCGGACTCCACTGGCTAATTTGTGAATGCGCACTCCAACTGGTAGGTCTGTCATGATTTCTAGCTCTGGAACGCGGCGACATGCTTCCTCTACCATTTGCTCCAGCTACTGCTTCTGTGCAAGCACTTCATCGTGCTGGAGACTATGCTGCTCAATGTTGATTCTCTGTTTGCTAAGCATCTGCACTGCACGTCCTTCCCTAGTGTAGAGTTCTGTTGTTGCTCCATCCTGCAGCTGATATAATGTACCCCAAGGAAGGGTAGCCAAGTTTAGGCCAAGTCCCTTGATCCTTCCCACCGTGGCTCGGTCCTCCTCACTTTCCACTGTTAGTGCTTCTTCCGGCAGCACTGTGGTGTTGGCCATTCTTGCGCGTAGCATCTGCTCCACTGCTGATGTACCTATGGCACCATAGGCAACGACTGTTCCTTCCTGGGGGGCCCCCACCTGAAGTTTCTGCAGCTGCACCCTTAGGGCCCCCAACACAGTATGTTGCTCCGTTATAGCTTCCTGGAGCACTTCCCGGGTGACCTCGCGAACAGTGTCATCGATATCATAGAGGTCACCCTCTATCAATGTAATGGGCTTGATGTCCAATTTGGAATCTTTGGCCTTATTTCGTGGACCAGCCCGCTCCATGATGTGTAGTCATTTCAGTTGAGTGGAAGTTATGCTCGGGTCCGCGCCTTCTGCTGTAGCTGGTCCCTGTCATGTAGACACGTCTTGGCCTCCTTCCTCCTGTGTCATAGTGGCCCCTGTTGCTTGTGTTGTTGCTGCCTTTTCGGCGGCCTTTGGCTGTTCTACGGCTGCCTTCGTTGTTTCGCGGGCGACCCTTACCTCCGCAGTCGTTTGTTCATTGCGCATCTGTTGGGCCAACTTTGTGACATGCAACTTGGTTACAACCTTCTGCTTCTGTGCTACTATTTTATCCTTTTCTGCCAGATCCGTGGTGAACCACTCAGGAGGCCATGAGTCAAGCATGGAGAAGATGGCATTGTTAATTGCGATGAAAGGATGCTTGGTCCAGTTCTGCACTGGATCCTTACGCACCTTGATATACACATTGTGCATATCCACCTTGAAGTCTGCAAAGCTCTGCAGACTGTTATGCATTGTGGGGGATAGGCGCAGCCTCTTGTTAATCCACATCTAGATGCTCACCTCCATGAGCACCGAGAAGATCTTAGTCTCACAGATCCGCGTGGCATCCTTCATAGCCTAGAGCGACGCATATTTTGTAGCCTCTGGCAAGTCCCGATCAAGAGGAGGGAACTTACTGTCCTCAGGTAGTTCCCATATCACCAGTAAGATGGACAAGAGCAACCACGCGTAGTGGAAGGTTTTGCCCTACTCTTGAACTTCCTTGCAGTTGGTTAGGAATTCTTCACAGAGGAAGGCGGCCTAGTTGAATTGGACCCCCTCCGCACATTATTCTGCAAGCGCAACGACCGGTGCTGGTACCTCTTTTCCGCGACATTTTCTCATCACCTTCCCGACCAGAAGTTGGGTGGCTACGTGCACCCCTTTGTCTATAATGCTACTAATTATGTATCCTCTCTTCTTCTTTTCCAATTTATATTTCTTCTTCACGGCCTTTGTGAGCGCCAAATCTCCGCTTTTACCAACTATTTCCACGAGGTCCTTTCCCTTACAGGGAAGTCGAGAAATCCTGTGAATAAGCTCCGTCGTGATGGGCATAGGCTCCTCCAACAATAAATACCCATCATGCACCAGGCAAAGCAGATGCCTGATGATAAAGATCGTGATCGGTGCTCGGTGAAAATGCGGAATCCATAGTAGGTGGAGTAGCCCGGTCTTCTCCACACTACGCAGCCATTTCTGTGGCTCTAGCGCTGTAATTGACCCCTCTTTGCTCTGTTTCATGAGGTTCTCTATCTGTAAATGGGGGAACTTTTCATTGTCCGCGAGGTCCCAGTCTTCAAATTTCATTGTGGGCACGTGGCCCAGAACTGAACCCTTAAACAGAATCCCATCTGGGAGGAACGGGGTTTGAAGCGCGCTTTTAGCGGCATCCAAATCCTTGGGTACTTTAGCTTTCCCTTTCCGCGGAGGAACGTACTCGGGAATTTTTGTTGTAGCGCACATAGGTTGGATGTCTTCTTCCATTTCTTCATCCACCTCTATCTCCTCTATGAAAGCCTGGAGGTCCTCCTCATCATCATTTGTCTCAAGGTTGACAGCCTTGCCCTTTTCTTCCATGGAAAGTTTACCAAACCGCGGATTTCGCGGGGACATGCAGACTAGTCATGCTGCCTGTGTATCCTTCTTGGGTCTCAGCGTCCGGGGTGATTTCGGAATTTCCAGTGCATCCCCCACCTGCACTGTAGGGCTCTGCGCGGCTTCCTCAGCGGTACTCTCTACAAAAACCATACCTCTCCTGGTAGTTGTCATCTTGTCCGAACTGTCTATGGTTGCTCATGAACTTGGGGGCTCAAATACTGCTTGGCGCTCAACACTATGTGTTCTTCGTAATAGCTCAAATCTTAACCAACCAAGTGTTGTCTCGTGGCTAGCCTTGAGACTTTTATAGCATCTTTTGAATTTGAATTTGACCGTTCCCCCCATTTCTGAGTCATTAAGGCATCCTTGGTGGCAGATCGTCCCAAATCTAGCTCTTAATTCGTGTCTTAATTGCCCGCCACCCACTCCCTTTTGCCTTAAATTGGACATCTCGTCATGAACAGTGACATCAACGATTACTTCCCAGCCTACCCGCGTGACAGTGCAGCCCCCCGTGTGCGAGCGCAAACCTTGTACCATGTTGATTCTGTGTGCACCTTCCTTACCACGCAGTTCCCAAACAGACTCATTTAGAGTTTTGCGCTCTCTTTCAACTGTTTGGAGCGTTGAGGCTATGCTCCCTACGGTTAGTTAGGTGGTCGCCCCACCTATGTGAGACTACAACTCGCCTTCCAGCATAGCGCGTGGACACTCCTCATTTTCCCTCGCGACAGCTGGCACTGCGTGCTTTATCCTATGTGGTGCGCTTCCTTTGTTACTGCATTTGGTAAGGTACGGTCTCAGCCATGGTAACATAATCATAAATTCTAGGTGACACTCTTCCAATGTAGTGGTATGACCATCCCTATCTTTCCTTGTCATCCTTGGTTTATCGACGAGATAGGCGTGCACGATCTCGTTCTCCAATTTCTTGATCTCAGTGTCCAACAACATGCTTTCCTTCCTCAATTGTATCCGATCTTCTTTGAGTTCACGAAGTCTAAGGCTCCCTCGTTGAATGGATTCTTGAATCCTTATATGGTCATCCTTGCATAGCTATGTGATTCCTTCATCCTGGTCTTCGCATGCTGTCATAACTGAGGGAGCTATTACGTGTGGATTCCTTTTGGTATTCCCTTCAGAAATCTTAGGTTCCACTCTGTTTCACCCGTTTGGAATCATTTCTGCGCTCAGGTTTTTGCACATGGTCCTATAAGCCCATCGAATCGTTGGCACGCGCAGGTCCCAATCAGTGCGTTTCGTCTAGCAAACCTTGTTCAATACTCCTCGCACCCTATTGAATGCCTCATCGTGGAGAATTGGTAACGTGCGTCACCCTTCCTACTATTGTGGTTTGTTCTGATTCTCTAGGATGTGCACTTGTGCGGACTGTACAACATATGCCTATACCCATCGAGAAAGGTGGGCGTGCAAGTTGTTCCGCCCCACCTGGTTCACTTTTGTTTGAAGTTGGGATTTCCAAAACTTAGGTGCATCATCCTTTTGCACCTGTGCCAGTATTCAAAAGTTCCTTGATGCGTACCCCACCATCATGTGGGTGTTGCGCACATTGCCCACTTCAGTGCATCGAACCGCTGCTGCTCTGGTATTACACTTTTGAATTTGCTCATAAATTCATCCAACGTTGAAAATCCATCATACGTCGGCAGCTCCCTCGCCTCTGCTTTTACACAAAGCAATGACCTAATAATCACGTTGCAGTTCAGCGTTGTTACTTCATGCAACCAATTCTTCCATCGCTCTATCTCAACGTCTAAATCCTAAGTGTAGGAGCTTTCGCGCTCCCACGAAATCTTTCCATTTGCAGTTGGATTCACCCAATCCTCTCCTTGTGCAGTTATCTTATAGACACAGTCGAGATTGTCATCACTATCGTCGTCACGCACCGGTTCAGTGTATCGTGTTCCCTCGGCTGGGTCCAGTGGTACTACTACGCGTAGTGACTTTTTCTCAAAGGTCATTCTGTGCTTCTTCATATTTATGACTCTGTTCGTATTGGTAGCCTAGTTTATTCCTAGTAGCACAGGATAGGGATTGTTGTCATCAACAATCTCTATCACTTCAAAATCTTCCTGTGCGCTCGCGCCTTCAATATCGACTATCACTCCTTGCAATCTTCCCATGGGAAAAATCTTTTGTTAGTTCGACTTTCATAACTGAATAGGGGACCATTGCAACGCGGGTCTGCCCATGTGTTCCCATGTTTGCTTTGGTATTACATTCGCGTCCGAACCTAGGTCCAAGATTACCTGATCCATTTCATACTCCCTTATTTGCACAGTCAACCTCATCTCCCTTCCTATGCACAATTCATGCTTTCCCAGTTTTTGGACCACCCGCGCGGTTCTCCTGACCCTGTGCACCTAGTGATCAGTTCCTGTAGCCCTTTGACTGCCTTGCTTTCGCGCAGCAATTTCATGCATGTCTCCATAAAGGTAGTGAGCATGGAAGGATCCATCCCTGGTTCTATTTGATCCTTACCACCTAAAGTGGAGGCCTTTGTGAAGCTCTTCTTAGCTTCCATGAATGTCTCCTTCGCGCGTTCTAAATCAAATTCAGGTTCCTTTGTAGAAGCCTTGTGAACCCACACGCTTTCTTCTAGTTGCTTCCCTTTATCATCTCCCGTTGTCATACCACTCCTGAGCATCATGTTTACATTTGGGCCTTCTTCATGCGGTTCATACCTCATCATCTGTAAATTCTGGGTCGGAGGGGGCTGGAGTACCCCCTTTTTGTGCATCTCTGCTATCAGCAAAGGGAAATATTATGCCTCATGATCAAACTGACTACAGTACCAACATGATATCCTAGTCGGGTTCGTACAATCGCGGGCATAATGCCCTGGCCCTCCACAATTGTAGCAAATTACCTAACTGCCACCCCTTTGTAGTCCCATTCCACCTCGACCCCGATCGCGCCCCTGAAACCCAGTGCTCGCCACCCCTGTATTTGGGTTGAGGGATCGCATTTTGGCCTGCACCCTGTAGGCAGGAGATTGATCCATCATTAGTTCATAGCTTCGGCAGGTGTGTTCGTCATGGCCTACCGACATGCAGAAATTACAAAACAACTATTGGGACGTCTGCGTATACTTATGCAATAGATGACAATTATCCATGGTATCTTTTCCTCCTATCTGGCAGATCGCGCACCATAATGCAGACTCCATGGTCGGCCCCGCCTATGCCTCTGGTCTTAATGGCATTGGCCCTCCTCCTGCCAAGTAGTTCATGAATACTAGACAATGATCTTTGTCGTGACCCTGGCCTGTGCATTTTATGCACCATACTTCCTCGCGTACCTCTGGCCGAGGTGCCCTATCTTGTTTCAAACTCTGCATTTCCAAACATAGATTCTATAGCTGTGTGTGGATCTGTTGGACTCCCAATCCAAGGTCTTGTATAGGGGTCGCATGCAAACACATTGCCATCTCCAACACTTCGGCCTAGGTGGAAATTTTTTGTTGTGACAGCGTCATCCTTAAGTGTGGCATAAGTGAGGCCACAAACCATGCGTGATGTTGTGCATCCATTAACTTCATATTGGCTTCGTGGATCGTACTCTTCAGTCTTTGGTCCAGATCCCAGGGGGTCTCACCCGGGAGCATCACGATCTCTTTAAATCTGATTATTGACCGTGTCTCTGATTTTGGCCTGCTAAATTCCCTGTTCAACACATTTTGGATCTCTGCAATTGCTGCATTCTGGTGGTCATTATAATGCTTGATATACCACGTTAAGGTGTGATCCTGTGGCGCGCTCACCAGCGTAGCCTTTTTTGATATTATCATCCATGACGCCTTGTGCTTCCCATACTGCTCTTACTACGAACCAAAATTGATCCGGATATTCATTCCCTACTCCTCTGAATATTGGTAGCTTGATCGCGCTCGCCATACTGAACTATGGAGGTGTCGGAGGTGGAGTGGGTGGAGATGGAGGTGAGGGGTGAAGTGGGTGGCAATGTGGGTGGAGGTGGTAACCGCGGATTCACTGCCTTATCAAACTGATCGTGCTTACTGGAGAAACCTTCGCAAGCTCGTCCTCACTCTCCTACGAGGGTGAAATTAAGGGATTGTTTTCTAACTCTTCACTACTTCTGCTTCTGTAGATCTTTCTACTCCACGTAGTCCCAAACATCAATTTATTCGCATAACCCGCTTTTCACACAATAGCATCTTAATCCAAGTGTTCAAAGATTTAACATACTTACCTTGCGGTCCCTTGAGAAAACATCACTCTACCTCGCTGTAGCTGACAATCATGTCTACCGCAAACTCAGTAATAAATCCCCCTATTATTCAATTGAGCCAGTGGTCCACAGCTTGTGCTATCTTCTCTTCCGAGGCTTCTAGTCTGCACAATAGTTCTGAGGTCGACACTATTGGTTTGTTGATCCTACACCTTCCCTGGTTGTCTGCTAGTTTTGTGATCCACTCATACAGCTCAGCTGGAAAAGATGCAAAGAAAATTGCATGGATTTCAATGTGTAAGTAGCGATCCAACCACTACTCCTTAGATACTCATGGATTTCTGTTTTCCTGCACCGCGAACTCGTGAATCTTCTTGTCCAACCACTCTTAAATTTCTTTTTTTGTAGGGTTCCAGTGGCATGACATCAGACACCCTTTATGCAGATCCTTGTCCCGGCAATGGGACCATTTGTTGGCTTAGTGGGGCCTAACCCAGGTTCAGAGGTGATTTATCCAAGCAAATCCCGATACTACTGGCCCTTTCGGCAACAGTCCATAGAGCGCAGACTGAGGTCACACCCAAAGTACTATGGGAGGGTGCTAGAACCAGGTTTCCACACCCTTGGGATGTCTGATGAGCTTCTGGAGGTCCGCAGTCTGACATGTCGTTGTGCACACTTGTGATCCCTTCACGACTGGTGATGTGGCTTCCACGCAGCCCTACTCGGGGTGCAACCCATATCATACCCAAGTTCCATGCTATTTAAACAACTACTTAACTTATGTGTGTGAGATTTACGGTTATTACAACATAATAATCAATCATATTAGTGCGTGCAATACATAAATGGATATAAACATAAAGAATATAATGCACAACAATTACACATAATTAAGATAAACTTCTCTTTTTTAGCTTCCTATTCCTGATTACAGACTCGACTCTGCCCTGCGCACTCAGCTGCAGGGGTCCGTGAACTCAGTTGCGGACTCTACTAGGCCTCTGCGCACTCAACAGTAGAGCCTCTTCCTACTAATACAACCCAAGACACTTAGAAATCTACTCTAAGCTCGAACCATTCCTTCGCTATTCTCTCTATTACTAACTGACTTTACAACTTAGAGCCTCGCTCTAGTTATACAATCCCATGGTCCGTAGACCATGGGTAGGCCAACTTTACACTAATTTACAATACAATGTTTAGGGCCGACAACCCTATGCCTCAATTGTACACTTCGCGCTCCGCGCCTGCAATTCGCGGAGTTCTACACCATATTTGACCAAAACTTGGGCATTGAGCCCCAAAACCTATTGTGGGGGGATTCCATGCCCAACATAGGGTTTCCAAAAAGAGCCAAAGGAATTCTTGTCCAATTCCTTTCTTTTACCTTTTTACCTTGTTGTAATCGAGGCTTACTATGTATTGTCACATCACCCAACTGTTAGTTATTTAAACATATCAATTGTTACTTTGTCACGCTAATACCAAGAATGTTTCCTACAACAGTTTACATATATCAACCACATGTTCCAAATATCAAGACAATCATATCTGTCAATTTGAAATCAACCTTTACAAAGACTAGCAATCATGTCATACTCAACAATCAACTCACATTCATTTATCATAATACATAATGCTACAACTATCACCTACTTACACTCAAGTACATATTAGTTGTCTTAGCACATATGTGTTGGTACAACCATCTTAAAACAAAATCATTCCTTCATGTAATCTTACATACACATACTCATATTATGAAATTCATCAAACATCCAACCAAATGAAAACATACCATGTTAAATAAATCCACTAGATGACATAATCAAACACTCAATATCAAATAGATGACATAATCAAACATTCAATCACAAAGTAGATGACATAAGCAAGATCATACATTAGGGTATCTTAGGGGAGGCTATATTGTCTACACAATCAATCTAGTTAGCATGATATAACTTCACAACACATCAATGCAAACACAAATAAGATCTTGATATCCATAATAGTCACTAACTAACATGTTCACATCATAAACTCATAAACAATTATCATTCATACATAATAATCACATATGCACATTCAGTCTATATTATTATGACATAATATCACAACATATTAACTCATATATGAATGTCATAACCCTAACCATTTGCATAGACCAATCCAAATTAGTATGATACATATAACATCAAAATATTAATGTAATAACCCTAATCATCAAGTTACTAGCATATAACAACAACAAATTAACCTATAACATACTCAACAACAACATATAACATATAACATAATCATAACAAGTTATCTAACATAAAACAACAATAACAATGTATACAACCACAAGTTACTATCATTCATGACTATCTGACACATGTGCATATGACTATACTAATCAACTAGCGTACCTCTATTTGGTTCTCGATCTTGAAATGCTGCTTGTTACTGAATGCTTGTCAATTCTTGTTCGAATCTTTTGAAAAGAAATGGTTTCACTGTCTTGCTTTCATTTTGATGCCTGAGACATCTATGCACAGAGAACGTAATGAAATTTAATCTACTTTATTAAATGACAGATTTTGAATTGTTAGCTATCATAGAAATTCAAATAATTTTGGGTTACATCTTTTGGGTTCTCTCTCCTCTTTGGATGGCAGCACTTCCATCCTCTCTGATTTTTCCTTTTCAATACATTATCAGCAGTTCCTTTACAGTTTGAGGAACTGTTCCTCAGTTACTTTTCAATTACTAAACAGTTTCTTCAAACAAGTTCCTAACTAATCCTATTTTGTCTAATTTAAAAACTACCAATGGTTGGTTCAGCCTTAATTTAAAATGACACAAAATGAAACTAAATGAAATAGAAACTTGAAGTGTTTTCCTCTCTATTTCTCAAAATAAAACAAAAATAGAATACATCTCCCAACTATCACCTCTTCACTTGGATGCTCCTGCATCAGGCTCCCAGGGTAAATTAAACTCATGGCTCTTGTCCATGAGCTCTTCAATAGAGTGCCCGACGTTTTGAATCTGGCCAACATCTAACCAAGAACTATCTTCAATAGGATGACCCTTACACTTGACTAGGTACTGCAAATATTCCTTCCTTCGAGTCCGTCTGGCCACCTAGGTATCTAGGATCTGTTCGATCTCTAGTGGCTTTGCTGGTGGCATTTGTTTAATCCACGAATCATTCTCTTTCTAGGTGTCCCATGTTCGTCTTTCCGAACTGTCTTCTTCACCTGCCGCAGTGTAGGGGTACAGATCTGCCACATTGAAAATGGGTGAAATTTCAATACCTGGGGTTAACTGCAATTTGTAAGCATTCCTAGAAAACTTCCAAAGAATCCTGCAAGGCCCAATTTTTTCCATTTCAACTTGTTGTATTTGCCTTTATGAAACCTTTCCTTGCATAGGTGTGCTAATACCAGGTCTCCTACATTGAATTGTACCTCTCGCCTTTTCAAATCTACCTTATGCTTGTGCCTTTGGCTGTTGTCTTATAATTTTAATTTCACCTGTTCATGAAGATCATTGATTGCCTTTGCAAAATCTTCACCATCAGCACTCCTACGCTCCAACTGTCCCAAATCCCGTAACTCATGTACTCCACGTGGGTGCATTCCGTATAGGATCTGGAAAGGACTACTGCCCGTGCTTCGGTTGGGCGAACCGTTATAAGCAAATTCCGCTTGTGCAAGCACACGATCCCACTATTGAGAATTTTCTCCAACCAAACTCCTTAATAAGTTTCCCAGACTTCAGTTCACCACTTCGGTTTGACCATCGGTCTGCGGGTGATAAGCTGAGTTGAAGTTTAGTTTGGTGTCTAATCTTTTCCATAGGGTTCACCAAAAATGTCATGTAAACTTAATGTCTCGATCCGAAACAATAGACTTTGGCAAGCCATGTAATCTGACTATCTTGGTAAAGAACAAATGTGCTACATGTGTGGCATCATTAGTTTTCCGAATGGAATTAAATGTGCCATTTTGGTGAAACGATCCACCACCACCATGATGCAATCGAATCCCTGTTGTGTCTTCGGCAAACCTAAGACAAATTCTAAACTGACAGAGTCCCATGGTTTGTTCAGAATAGGTAAGGGCATATACAACCCTGTGTTCTGGCTGTGTCCCTTTGCAAGCTAACACAGTTTGCATCTAGTCATAAACCTCTGTACATCTCTGCACATCTTCGGCCAATAGTAAAAGTGACTCAACTGATCCAAGGTCTTGTCTATGCCAAAATGTCAGGCTAAACCTCCATTATGCTTTTCCTAGATTAAGTTCTCTCTCATAGAACATTCCGGAATACACAACTGCCCTCCTTTGAACAACAGCCCTTCCTGCATATTATAGTCCAACCATGAACTGTTATCTCTCAACAATGGATTTTGGCAAGATTCATAAGCTTCCTTAAAATCTGCATCTGGCTCATACAAGTCCTTAAGATGTTCAAATCCTAATACTTGTATTGTACTTTCCTGTAGGATCAAATTCCTCCTGCTTAACACATCTGCCACTTTGTTGGCTTGACCGCTGATGTGTTTCAACACAAATGTAAAACTTTGCAAGTACTCCACCCACTTCGCATGTTTATGGTTCAGCTTATGCTGCTGCATAATATAATGCAATGCAAAATTGTCTGAAAACAAGACAAATTCATTGGCCAAAAGGTAATGTCTCCAATGCTTCAGCACTTGCACCACTATGTAAAATTCCTTGTCATAAGACGTGTACTTCTACCTACTTTCATTTAGTTTCTCACTGAAATAGGCTACTGGCTTGTCCTCTTGACTAAGCACTGCACCAATGGCTGTCCCACTGGCATCATAACGAACTTGAAAAAGTTTGTTAAAGTCTGGTAATCTCAAAATTGGTTTTTCAATAATTTTCCTTTTGAGCAGCTGAAAACTCTTCTTTGCCATTTCTATCCAATGGAAAGGCTGATTTGTCTTTTAATGGTGTCCAACATGGGTGCACAAATCCCACTAAATTTTTTAATAAATTTCCAATAAAAACTCGCCAATCCACATAGGCTCTTCCTAACAGCCACAATGACCTATCTAATCGTTGGTCAGACGGCATCAACCTAGCAACCAGGGCAAGGGATCAACCTTAGCAATCGCAAGGAAGGTCCACTCAGCTCCTCCCGCAAAACAGGATGGCAAGCAGGCTTCGACTGATAAGGAGAGGATTTTCCAAATGTCGAGTACTTTCTCCTATCCTTAATTCTCCTTCTTGTTTCTTCTCTCTTTTCTCCTTTCCTTCCTTTTCAAACAAACTTTTCGAGGATGGCCAGCTAACTATGGCTGCTGTTAGCGCTTGAAATTTCACCTCAAGCTGAGACAGGTAAACCTCAAGGCTACATCAAACCATTTAGCCTCGTAGCTAGCCCTACGGGGCAGGAGAAGGCTCTCTCCGGTCTATCTCGTAAAATCTTCAAATAGATGAGATGACCAATAGGGTAACACTGATTTTAGGCTAGTAAACTGATCAAAAAGATTGATTTTGTGGTTTTTGGTGGCAAATTGAGGGGATGGCAATTTTGGGTGCGGGGATTGGACACAGTTTTTGCAGGGGGTTCCTTGGGGCGAGGTAGGAGACAGTATTGATGCCTTTGATTGAAGTAGATGATTAGGAATGACAGGTGAGAGAGCTAAAGAGAGAAAACAATAACTTTGAATTCTCTTTAGACAGTAGAAAACATTGAAATTAAACAA